>JAMXBD010000605.1:600000-798108 GCA_024138025.1 Combretum micranthum
GACATGATGAGAAGATTGTCTATCATCAGAGAAGGCTATGAGGATGAACCCGCTACTCCCAGGCATGATGCCCTTCACTGTTGTAGTCCACTCCGAGGTGCTCCCGACCAAAGCATGGCTACCCACCTAAAATCCTATGATGGGTCAACTGATCTAGAAGACCACATCGCCTGGTTCCAATCCACCATGGCGACACATAACTTCTTAGACGTGACATAGCGCAAAACTTTTCTTACCACCTTTTGAGGAGTAACTCAGGTATGGTTCAATAAACTCGAGTCAAACAACATAAGATTGTTCTCTCAGCTCACGACCTCTTCATAGGGTACTTCATGGCTAATAGACTGCCGGAAGAATGCCTCATACCTTTATATGGTTCGGCAAAGGTGAAGGTAAACTTTTAAGAGATTACCTAGCAAATTCAAAAAAGCATGCTTAGAGATCGAACCTCAACCAAAAGTAGTCCTAGAGGCTATCAAATAAGGAGTCTTTGTAGAAGGCCCATTTTTGGACTCCATTTTGAAATGTCGACTTATTACACTTGAACAAGTGAGAGAAAAGGCACAGAAATATATTCGTCATAAGGACACCAAAAGTGCCAAGAGGGAAGTTGAAGCCCAAGTTAGGTCGCTTCAAATGAAAATAATCCATCTCGAGACAAAGAGCAAAAAATGATTGCCGCGACTCACCAAGTAGATGTACGTCAAAGTCATAGGGATGATGACAAACAGAAACTCTTCCCAATTATGATGAGTTTATGCCCTTAAAGTTACCATTCCATGATGTCGTCCATGAAATAAGGAACTAGGGCCTCCTGCTGCCACCACCTCTGATGAGGCCTAACTTGACAAGAAAAAACTTGAAAAATATTGCAAATATCACCATGACACGGGAAGCATCACTGGCATTCTCTTCAATCAAGCATATGAATAGATGAAGCATGATCTAAAACCGAAGGCTTGTTCGACCTCATGGGATCATAACTTTGCTCTTCAAGTTCGTCGAAGAAATGTGCGGTGCCACCCATCAGATAGACTTCTTATGGTGGATTATTGGTCCCCCTACAATGCCATATTAAGTAAAGCAATACAGTTGATTTTTGGCTTGATCGTCTCCCAACCCCTCCTCAAAACCAAGTTTCCAACCCCAATGGGGATAAGGATATGTCGAAGAGAGCGGGAGCAATCTCGACAGTTGTACATCAAAGCCTAAAGAGAGACTACATCTACACTGTAGGTATATAGCCAGATGATGGGTCTAAGTATCAAGGTGAACCAACCGAGCTCACAAAAGAAGTCGCATTGGACAACAATCCTGAGCATACCATAAAATTGGAAAAATCAGTTTCTCGACATTAGAGAAAGCTTGATCATGTTCTTGTAGGCGAATAAGGATGTCTTTGCGCATGGACGCCCTCTAACATGATAGGCATAAGCCCGAGTGTGATCACACACCAGCTAAACATCAATAACACCTAGAGGCCAGTTAGCCAGAAGATTAGACACTTTGCCCTAGAGAGGGAAGCCACCATTGAAGAAGAAGTCCAGAAACTACTCCAAGCATGATTCATCAAGGAAGAAAAAACACCCCATGTGGCTACCCAATGTAATCCTGGTCAAGAAACTGAGTGGGAAATGGCGAATGTGTGTCAATTACACCGACTTGAGCAAAGCATGCCTAAAGGACTACTTCCCGCTACCACAGATTAATCAGCTTGTTGACAATATCTCAAGTCACAAGCTGTTGAGATTATGGACGCCTTCTCGGGTTACAACTAGATTAAGATAAAGGAAACTAATGAGAAACACACCTCTTTTGTCACATCATTCGGCATGTACTATTTAAAATGATGCCATTTGGACTAAAAAATGATGGCGCCACCTTCCGACTACTAGTTACTAAGGTGTTCAAACCTCAGATAGATCGAAACATGGAAGTCTATGTTGATGATATGATCGTCAAAAGTAAACAAGCAATGACCCACTTGTACGACCTATAAGAAGCCTTCAATCGACTTCGCTTTTACAACTTAAAGCTTAACTCATAGAAGAGCACATTTGGAACATCATCCAAAAATTCCTAGGTTATGTGGTATCCCAACAAGGATCAAAACTAACCATGATAAAATTAAAGTGATCTCAACAATGGCACCGCCTACGTCAATCAAGGAGGTATAATAGCTAGTTGGCAGAGTCACAACATCGACTAAATTCTCCCCAGGTGCACTAACAGGTGCTCCAAATTCTTCAAAATACTCAAGAAACCCAATAAGTTTGAATGAATGAATGAGTTCCAACAAGCCTTTGACGAGCACAAAGACTTCCTTATGAAACCCTTGCTACTGACGAACCTACTCCAAGGCAAGGTCTTGTTTCTCTACCTACGCAATGAGCGACAGAGCCCTCTCATCTATGTTACCTAGGTAGAAGGAATACAACACCGATTGGTATATTACATCAGCCATGCCCTGTAAGACTAGAACAAAGATATACCAAACTAGAAAAGTTTGCCCTAGCAGTAATAATATCCACACGTCGGCTATCCTTATTTTTGGGCACACCAGGTCTTGTTCCTCACTGATGCACCAATAAGGACGGTCCTCCAAAAGCTAGACATCTCAGGAAGAATGATGAAGTATGCAATCAAACTGAGCGCTTATGGAGTACAATATCAACCTCGAAAAGCAATAAAGGCACAACCTTTAGTAGATTTTGTGGCTAAATATACTGAGACACCTGAACTCAGTGACAACTGAAGGCCTGTGTAGACCCTCCATGTAGATAGATCCTCCAAGTAGGTAACGAGTGGTATCGCTTGGTTTTAGAAGGACCCTATAGAGTAAAGATTAGTTACATCTTAAAATTTGGTTTCCCCGAAAGTAACAACGAAGCAGAATACGGGACCTTACTAGTAGGGCTTAAGCTCACTATATGTGTCAAAGCAAGAAATAGGCAACCTCAAGATCTTTTCTAACTCTCGGCTCATGGTGCAACAGGTGAAAAGTATATATCAGACAAAAAAGGAAGAAATGGTCGAATATCTAGAAGCGGTTCGATCCCTCATTAAAGAACTACCCTCTTGGACATCATTAAGATACCTAGTGTTGATAATTCGGTAGCTAATAAGCTTTCTAAGCTCGCCTCCATGATAGTTCCCGACCTTAGAAAATTCAAAGAAAAAATCTTCATTGAATTCCTACCGAGAAATCCATCACTATAGGAACCCCAGAGGTACTGGATCTAGCTCTGCCGCCGAACTGGGGATAGTGCAGTAGCTTAGGGACAACGCCTTACCTAAAGACAAAATGGAAGCGAAAAAATTGATGTATAAAGCAACCAATTATACCCTGATCAATGGGGTTTTATACAAAAGGGGCTTTAGTATCCCCTTCCTCCGATGTTTGCACTTAAAAGAAGGACGATGTATCCTAGAAGAGCTCCACGCTGAGGAATGTAGCAATCACATCAAAGCCCAATCGCTACACACCCAAGTCGTGCAAGTAGGCTACTTTTGGCTAACAATGAAAGCCAATGCAAAGAAGTTAGTCCAGCGATGCGAGCATTGTCAAAAGATTGCCCTATCAATCACACTCCAAGTACTGACTTACTCTGCCTCACCTGCCCATGGCCATTCACCATATGGAGACTAAACATCTTAAGCCCATTCCCTTCCTCTACAAGTCAAAGGAAGTTTATAATAGTTAGTTGTGATTACTTTACGAAATGGGTAGAAGCCGAGGTAGTGGCAAAGGTTATAGAAAAAAATGTCTAACACTTCATCTATGCGAACATCATAGTTAAGTTTGGAGTCCCACACTCCACAGTAATGGATAACGAGAGGTAATTTAGTGCCAAGAGGATCAAGGTTTCTATGTTGAATACTATATCACTCCTCGCTGCACCTGATTACGCACCCAAGAGTTAATGCCCAAGTTGAAGTGTCAACAACAAAATCATGCAAAGTCTAAAGGTTAAGGTAGATCATTAGAGTGGCAAGTAACTAACGAGTTACCAAGCATCCTATGGGGTATCGTACCACCCAACAGACGAAACCCCCTTTCTTCTATCCTTTAGGACCGAAGCTGTTCTGCCTATGGAGCTGGAATTACCAAACATCCGAACTTAGTCATACAACGAACTAATCAACGAAGTCGGCCTTCGAGTAGAACTCGATGCAATAGAAGAAGCTCAAGATACCATGAATAAAAGGATTGTCACTTATCAGCAGAGGGCAACTTGGTATTATGACAAGAAAGTCAAGCATAAAGTCTTTCTTTCAGGTGACCTTGTTTATAGAAAGTTAGAGGCAATAGGGTCAGAGGAACTCGAGGAAAACTTGCCCCAAACTAGGAAGATCTTGTAAGGGTAAAGGAAGTCCTAGGAAATGGGGCGTGCAAGCTCGAAACGCTAGATGGAGATCTCATTCCCATAACTTGGAATACAAACAATTTGATAAAGCTCTTTGAGTAGCTACGACTTGCTTATGTATAAAGTATAAACATAAGAAAAAAAAATCATGAATAAAATGAGGATTCTACAATCAAGAATGTGTATCCATGATTTTCCTCTTATTATCCAACTGCAAAATGATAAAAGATATTGGATCGGGGCCTCGGGAGCTTAAAGAACTTTGCCCCCTTGTGCCAAAGAGCTCGGGTAACTCCTTTTGAAAGGTAAGTCTCGTCGAGAGCTCGGTAGCTCCCTTTTATATGTAAATCTTTTCGTGAACTCGAGTAACTCCCTTACAAGGGGAAGTCCCATCAAGAGCTGGATAACTCCCTTTCAAGGATAACTTCCCTTGTGAGCTCGAGTAACCTTCTCCCAAAGGTAAATCTCGTTAAGATCTCGGGTAACTTCCTCTTAAGGATAACTTCCCTTGTGAGTTGGGGTAACCTCCTCCTAAGTGTAAATCCCCTCGTGAGCTTGGTAAACCTCCTCTTAAGGGTAAATCCTAACAAGAGCATAGGTAACTCCCTCTCATAGGTAAGCCTCCTCGTGAGCTTGCTTAACTCACTCCCAAGGGTAAATCCAATCAAGAGCTTGGGTAACTCTCTCTCATGGGTCAATCCCCTCATGAGCTCGGATAACTCCCTCCCAAGAGTAAGTCCCGTCAAAGCCCGGATAATTCCCTCTCAAGGATAGCTCCCCTTGTCTTTTGTCTCCTTACGTAGCCTTTCGTGCTTGTCCATCAGTGCAAACAACTTGCTCTTGCATCGCATCTCGCTCTATCTAATCTTGACAAGCTCTTTCTTCAATCTTTCCCTTATTGCCTCGAGTTCCCCTGAACCCTAAACAAAGAAGATAACTCTCAGTTACAAGTAACCGAGAGTTCGAAAAAAGAGAGAAACGAAGAACACAATGTACCACCTCACGGTTCGCCCTAAACACTCTGAAAGCTTCAGTAGTGTCACCAAAGCCTAAAAAAAAAACAATAAGAAATCTTGAGAAGCACATAAAAAAAATTTAAGCATCACAAACAAGCTTCGTGAAGAAGGTAACGAACTCACCTTGTACATCTTCCATGCTGAAAAGTTCATGGCCAAATCCACTAAGGAGTCCACCATAAAAAGCCCCAACTCTTCCTATTCCTCAAGATGGAATACTTCCTCAAAAGCAGGCCATTCCACAGCTACATTGCTCTACTTCAATGCTTTCCTTCAACAAAGCCAACTTTGACCGCTGGTAACACCTCTTCCGGGCTAACTCCCACAACTCCTAACCATGACCTAATCACCTGAGGCACTATTACTACTCCCAACAACCTCTATTGCAGAAGAGGGTACATGTGGAGCTAGAATAAGTACAAGGCAGGGGAGTGTTGAACCACACTTCGCTCCTCATGAGACCAAGTACGCGATAATGGCCCCATTAAGCTGGCATCAAGCCCAGCATCTCCAACCTCAACAGCAACACCTACAACCTCAACAGTAGCATCTTTGACCTTGATGTTAGCATCCTTTGTACCTTATTCCACCAAATCAATAATCAGCGCACCAACATCGCTAGCTTGTGATGGACCTCAACAAATCGCTTCTTACCTACCGCCTTCTTCTTTATCAAAGCCCTCTTTCTCTTCTTCGATCGACCTATAAGAATGTTACCTACGTCTACTACAACCATCTTAAGCTCTAAAAAAGAAAACAAAAAGAAAAACCAGTTAGTGATAATGAACAAAATACTTGCCTAGTCGAGCTAATATTGGAAATCCCGTACCCTCTTATAATGTCCTCTCTCCAGAGCTCAACTCAAAAGCAATTGGGGCGGGGGCGAGGCAGGGGAGGGGGGTAGGGAGGGGGAGAGGGAGAGGGAGAGCTATGATCACATGAAGAATTAAGCTTCACCTCCATCAGTGATCAGTTTCCACTAAAAAAATTCTTCACTACAAGTGCGGTATCGTAAGGCTTTCCACCTCGTACCTTTAAAGCTCCCTACAACTCCTTCAGTCCCCTGACATCATATGGCATTAACTTCCAAGGCTTCTCATGTCGAAAGGACTCACACCAATCTACCTAAAATTCGAAACCTATTGTGCACCTTTCTCCAACCTGACTATCTAGAACTTACTCTTCTAGTCAAACCTATTTGAGCTGGTAAGGCCAATGGAGAGCTAGGACTCTTAGACTGCTTAGTAAGATACCACACCCCTCTTGCGACCTTTTGTATAGGAAGAACTATTACAACAAGATTGAAGTAGGTCACACCATAGTACTAAGGTAGATGGCTTCAAAAGCCACCAATATCCGCCAAGTCTTAGGCAGTAACTGGACTAAGCATAGCCGATGGTACTTGAAGAACTCCTTTTGAAAAGGAGAAAAAGGCATCCTTATGCTAAACTCGAAAGCCTTCTTATATTCGGTAAATTGCCAACCATTGAGGAGATAGACTCAATCTAACCTCGTAGGCATAACGACCTCCCAGTCCTACAGCACCTCGCATCGGGCTCTAACATATGGCCCCGATGGTCTCCTCAGAGAGCTTGTAGTGAATCTCATCAGACCATCACCTTGGAATGCCTTTGTATGTGAAGGGACGACAACCCCCTCCTCCAAACCATAAAAAGGATACTTATCTACGAGATGCTGGGAGATCCGGTCAGCCAGCTCTGTGTAAGAATGCGCATCTAAAACACCTTGCTTCCTCGCTGATAACATCAAGACTTCAACAAACCTATCCTCATGGCTACTTGTAGAGGCCAAACTACCACACTTCGACCTGTGCATGCCCCTTGAGTCAAAGCCCCCTGATTCGACACTATCTCTCTCTCTCTTCTCACCTCATCCACAAATCGTTGTACCCTATTGTCAGAATCATGAGAAAAAAGATTAGGTACCAGAGGTTACCTAAGCTCGACATCCTAGAATCTTAAGCAGGCGGAAGTACTGAAAGGGCATTAAGGATCTAAGATGACGATTTTCTTAACAAAATATGAAAGCATTGTGAAAAGTCCATATGAAGCAAAAGTATTTATAAAGGAGTGAGGGGACATATGAAGGCCCAAGTCCCTCGAGATGTGTGAACAACCTCAAAGCTCAGATACCATGACCAACAACCGAGCCGTCAAATCCCAATGATTAATTATGACTAAGACCTTTCAAATCACCAGGACCTATCATGAGAATTGTACGATTTCTGCCACAGCAAAGCGTGCTAAGTAAGATGTATAGAAAAATCCAAGTAGAAGGTTAAATAGTCCCCACCACAAAATACACACAACATGGGGATGCAACTCAAATGAGAAATGCAACTCGCCTAACATAGGTAGTAGTCACTTTGACCCAACGACCTTGTAAAGTATAAATAAATAACTCATATTAAAGGGTATGAATGTAATATAATGTTGTTAAGTGGGTTTTTTTTCATTTGACAGACGAATTTCCCTTGTCTTCAAACCTTTTCAACTTCTCCTAAAAGCTTATATAACCTCTCATTCTTTTGGAAACCCTAGGAGCTTTCAAAAGAACAAAAACCCTAGGTATGTAACGTTCCTCTAATCTTTTCAATCAAATCTTTAGATAAATCTTTTCTTATGCTAGTTATCTTATGGATTAAAGGAGATTCAAGAGTTGTGGCAAACCCTAGTGTGATTAGGGATTTAGAAGACTCCAATTCAAGAAAAAGGTAATATTTTTATTAAGGTTTTTATAATTCTTATGATTTTGAAGAAATATTCTATAGATTATAATCTAGGTTTATGTGTTGTTTCAAAGGGAATCCAAGATTTGTTGTTCAGGAACAGGGGTGGATCTAGATCTGAAGTTGTGATTTCAAATCAAAGAGAAAGGTAAGGGTTTTATCAGATTTATGGATATTGAGATCTATAAATTATGGAATTGTAATTATAGTTTATTATTCAGGAGAATTGAGAATTAGGGTTCAGATTTCCTAATTTAAATCTACAAGTTCTAGGTACGTAAGAATCTATGACATTCTAATAATCAATGAACTTTATTTGTTACTGTGATAGAATTGCTAATTGGAGATTTTTATATATATATATATATATATATTGAAGGAAGTTGGGAGAAATCAAGGGATTTGGAGATAGTTGTATTGAAGGGTTCCACTGGATTTCAATCCAAGAATAGAAGGTGTATGTTATTTTAATTTCATAGATCTATGGTTAGGGTTTTAGATCTTTGAGTCTGATTATGGAATCTAGGGTTAGGGTTTAATTGTGTGGCAATTTAAATTAATTGAGACATATTGATTGGTCAGGATACATGTGAGATTAAGATCTCTATTCTTGTAAGAAGTTCTGTTTGTGGATTTGAGTTGGAGCAATACCAGGTACGACTTTACCATGTATGTTGTTTGTGCTTGTAGATTAGTTGCAAAATTTGACTTAATATATATTTGAATTTAATTGAAACGAGTGTTGGTTGTGCTTGGATGCGGTTGGTAAAGACCATGACAGTAGTGTGATACTAACGCTGGCAACCTGATGATCCTTGTGTGGCGGTGTCCCGAGTGGAGTTGCACCTGGAGATGATTCCGATAGATTAGGAGTCCTTACCAACTTAATTGTGGAATGCATCTATACATGTATATATTATGATAATATGGTTTTCATCGGGGTCATGAGTTACTCCGGTTTAGGATTAGTTATTAATAGTCCTAAACTGTGTTGGTTGCAGGCTAATGAAAAGATAATTAAATTGTGTTTGTTGCATTAGAATATAAGTTGTATGTAATATTGTGATATGCGTGTTCATGTTCATGTGCATGTGCTTTCGGTTTGGTGTACTGGGAGCTTTTCGCTCAATCCTTATTTGTCCATCGGTACATGTAAAGATTCTATGATTTATGACTTGTTTAGCTATGACATATTTGTTGATGATGGGGAGAGCGATAGCGGTTATAACCACCCTGCTGATAATTGAAGTTTATTATTAGTAATTTGAGAAGAAGAAACATATGAGGATTTAGTTATTTTCTTTGAAGATTGTTATATGTAAGGATTTTATTATTTTTAGATTTGATGTTTACATGATTTATGAGTTAAGGACATTTATTTTAATATGAAAAAGTTTGAAAGTTTCCCTATATACGAGTTATTGGTGATATTCGAAAATTCATATTTGTAGTTTTAGAAATCTATAGTCTTAGCGTGTCTGATCTTCCAAAGATACGTGGCAGGCTGATAACGCCTTTAGGTTAGGGCGTTAAAATCTTGTGGGCTATGCATTCTCTTTGTTCTCTCATAATGAAAGTAGGGCGACAAATTTTGACAAAAGAATATGGCTATTGGCCCACTCAATCTTATGGGCCCATAACCCTATAATGCTGGTAGGCCTAGGAAAGGCTCATTACTCGCAGCGTATTGACCTCCTAGAAAGCCAATGAGATCCAAGCCTCTACCAAAGAACATAGCGTAAGGTCTCCCCAAAAATACTCACATCGTAAGGATTAATCGAGCTCATTAGTTCAGTTAGATAGCAAGATCGACCTTACAGCCTCATAATCTCCACTCACACCCTGTAACCGAGGGGGAGGGGGGACATGATTGGCTTGATCACGCTCTGCAAAGCTGCGACTCCTCAGCTCTGGTATCCTCAGCACCTCAAATGCCAGGTCAGGAAATCTGTCCTGGTATGACCCAAGCACTATAAATATCCCCTCTATCTTTAATAAAGGAAAGAGTAATTTTCCACTCTACTACATACATATTACTCTTACCCACAGATTAACTTAGACATCGAAGTGACCGTCCGAGTAACCCCCTACTACCCCCTCTGATCGCTTTTTTTATGTTTGCAGGTGCTAACTCTACCAGCTCAAATTAGCTCGTGCAACAAGGTGATATCAATATCTTACTTGGAAGCCACTTGTCATCTATCCGGTGACGAGTAATTCCCATGAATGAGTTTCCATTCGACTTGTTTGTCTAAATATAAAATGTGTATTGAGCAAGTTATACCCAAGCATAAGCTCTTTCCTTTTTTGGTGGTAAAAATGGATGTTTGTTTCATGTATAGTTCTACCAAATATGATTGGACACTAGAATTTAAATAACGTTTCCTTGTACTCCACTAAGTCATAGTTGTTACCTATGTCAAATGATAAATGTATACTTAGTATCATTTTGCATAATTCTTTTTTTTTTTCTTGAAGTAATAAAATAATATGGAAAGATTAGAAGGCTAGATATAGAAATTTGTGTCTTTCCCATTTGCAAGTTCATGTCATTTTAGATGCCTTGATTACATGTGTTTTAAGAAAAATTCATTGTTGCCGCCCTTTTTTCTACAGGTAGTTCGTCGAACAGGTTTTTGGTAATATAATCATAGGAAAATGTTTAGCAAAATTTTAAGATTTAAAATGGACTTGGTGGCTTAATGATGATCGAAGCTTTGTCATATTCCTCGTCTTGCAATTCTTGATAGAAGTGCCTTCATCTTGCAACTCTAGTAGAGGGCAGGTAAGTAACCTTGAGTTTTCCTCCTAGGGTTATCAAAAGAAGGCGCCATGTGTCCGAACTCAGGTGGAGGAAAGTCTATTAAATCAATTGGTGTATACTTGTTGGAGTCATAGAAATCATACAGCTCATCAATGTCATAGATGGCATGAAGGTATGTTCTTAGGGATTTTTCGCCTGCATTCGTTAAAGCATCCCTTTTGTTTTTGTCTGAGGTAGATGAATCAAAGAAAAATTGCCATTAAATATATGAAATTATAACTTGATACATAATAATAATAATAATAAGGGTTAGACAAAAACACAATCAAATGGATGAAACTACTTTCAAATGTGAAAGCAATTAGTGATACAAAATTTATAGTAACTATTGCAAGATAAAATATATTTTCAATTTAAAAAAGAGAGATGAATAATGATAGGAATCAAGTGTTATACCTTTAGCGCATCTTTATCCACGAATTGCTTAACAGTTGCTTAAAGCGTTATATTAGTATTTGAAGCAACTTTTTCTATTGAAGAATTTTACTTTATTCTAATTACTTTAAAAAAGTTACTTATCTACTTTTTTAAAAATATTTTATTTTATTATCTTAAAATAATGTTTATATTTTTTAGAAAAATTAAATAAGTATGAAAGGATCCACGGGAGTGGGAGTGAGAGTGGGAGTGGGAGTGGGAGAATTGTTTTTATAATAAAAATTAAATAAGTATGAAATAACCAATAAAGAGAAGAAGTAAGAAGGTTACTTATCATAACAATTTTGATTGCTAAATAACTTAACAAGCAACTCACTTTATTATATAAAACAATCATCATATCACTTATATTTATTAGCGTTTTCACCATCTACAAGTGCCTCAATGAGTGATCATACGAAGAAAAACCAAGAAATTACATGAGGAATTTCGTGTATGTTGTTGGAGATTTTCCAAGGATTATAATAAGTACTTGAAAGTCCAATTCAAAAGTGAAACTGAAAGCAACAAATGTCATCTACACAATTTTAGCGAACTCGACGGATTTTCCAAAGGTGAGATTGGAGTTAAAAAGAATCAAGTGGGGCGGACCCAAATGGAGAAGTCAATTTAGGTAGACTCTTGAAAATAAAGATTAAGGCTGACCTAAATTGACCGAGCTAGCCCAGGAACTGTGGACTGAGGCTAGACGACTGCCCTATTGCTCATCTACCCGATTTTTAACAGTTTTGTTTATTTTGTTAATTTCATCTTCTTCTCTTTTTAAGAAGTTTCTTTCATTTTATTTTAGGTGTCAACTGTTATTTCCATTGTTAGGAATAATATCCGAGCCTTTTCGTGTATTTAGCTGCTTATTTGTTACTTTTCTTTGTCATGATATTTATCTGAGCTTGATTTTGATTAGTTTTTATAGGATGAGATTTAGTTTCCTCTTTTATTTTAGTCTTTGAACCTATACAAAAGTTATTCAATTAATCATCTAACAGTTAAAATAAATATAATAATTAGTATATTAACTATTATAATGGTATAATTAAAATTATGTATAAATTCAAACCATTAAATAGTTAATGAAACTGAACCTCTTAAAATCAATAATGGGATCATAGAATATTTTTTTGAGAATACGAAACTTCTATGGTCTGATAACGTGACTATCTATCCATAATGCTAGGACTAAATTAATCATAAGAGATTTATATAAATTTGATATTAATGTTTCAATCACTATTAGAATAAATTAGAGTCGTTCAATTAATATACGGATCAGTCTCATTAGAAAAAATTCATTATGCAATATAATGGGATGGGAGATTCGAACCTGAGACCTTTCACTTAAGAGATCAGAAGATAACACTGAGCTACAATACCACTGAAAAACTTCTATCATATTGGCATATTCAACCGAGTAGGTTTAAAGTAGGAATTCAAGAGTTAAAAGATAAGTTTTTGGTATAACATTTTAGGACATATTTTCATATGATAAAATATAAGTATATATCTTCATATCTTATGTCTTCAAGATATATGGGGTATAAGTTTTTGGACATTTAGTATCCATCCTATAAAAATTATCAACTAATAATAACAATAATTATAAAAAAAAAATATTGCATTTTTACTTTCTATGCTTTATAAAGAGAAAATAATAAATATATATATATATATATATGGTGTAGCACAAACTCATCACCGATAAAAAAAACCTTAATATACTTCCCACTTCATTTCTTCTACCTCTCTTGTCTCATTCATAAGCTATAATATTTGTAACCCCATGTAATGGAATTAGTGTTATATATTTTAAGCAAGTGGAATAATTTTTGGAGAAATTATAAAAACACCCCCAAACTTTAAGGTTAGTACGAATTAACCTCTAATATTTTGAAAATATGTTTTTAATACTCTAATCTATAAATAATTAGTACGTTAAAGAACATTTTGCACTTTTCCAGCATTTTTTCCAAACAAATTCGTATAAATATCGTACAAAAAAATACACTTTTATTTTTTTTTTATTTATCTATCTATTTCTTATTTATTTCAATGTGGTTCATATTTACTCGATTAGGGCAAAGCACACATAAATCCAAAAGGTGGGTAATTTGTCCTTTGTGATTTCCACACACACACACATATATACCGAAACCATCCCACGACTTCGGGAATTTGGTACACGTCTTTACCATCGGAGTGTGTGAGCAAATAGCTAGCTGGTTCCTGTATGGCAGCATAAAGACACATGCAATTTGCCATATAGCTACAAACCGGAACTGCACAACTCCATGTGCTAATTCACGAGTGTGTGCACCTATGTCCAATGTCCATGTGCATTATATGAATATATTTACAAGAAATTGCATTCATGTGCTAATTTTGGACTCTTTAATGGAGTAAAAAATCACAGGAGAAGATATGCTTTAGCCATAATCCCCATTTTTAAGTAAAAACAGGTTCTAGTTCTTCAACAACCACAAATTTAAGGAAAATTTTATGATTCCGTGATATTGAGATTCATATTTTACTATGGTCGCACAATCAAAATACTAAATATATTAGTTATAATAATTATTTTAATGATTAGATAATTAATGGTCAAACCAGATAAGAGAAATACTAAAATGAAAGCGTATCTATTTTAAATGGTATTTCCAATGATAATTATATAATGTTATATATAAAAGATATTTAGCGTGTGTTTCAAATTTTATTTTGGAGTTATAATAGAAACATGATCCGTGTTTTGATCAATTTGCAAACATGTGACTTATGTTATTCTTTTTGACAAATAGGTGACCCGAGTTTCATACAAAAGTATCAATATTATTTAATAATTTTAGAATGACACATGTCAATATTTTATTGGCAATAAAAATTAATTTTACATTTTTTTCAAATTTTTTAGCTTTTTTAAAAAATTATTTTTTATTTATTTAAATTTTTTTAGTAATATTTTTATTAAATTAATTTTTTTATAACAATAAGAATCTAACACATATCTTTCTAATAGTAATCAATTATAATGATATTTTTGTATGAAATTCGAGTCATCTAATGATAAAAAAAATTAATACAAGTCTTGTGTTTGTAAATTAATTAAAACACATGTCATGTATTTGTAATTAATTATTTATTTAATTTGAGGTCGTGTTTTTCTTTCTCTTTTTTTTTTTTTCAAATTTGATATTTTTAATCTTATTCGATTGGAGATCGGACAAGAACCCTTTTTTCTCATGTTGAGGTTGAATCAAGTTTCCTATCTGCTCAGTCAGATTCTTTCTCAAATTGTCACATTTGATGCCGCGCAGTTTATTTAAAACTGACAAAGAAGACATCACATAAAAATTAATGGTTGGTTTGATTCACTAGAATGAAATATGGTTAAAAAATAGTAGCAATTTCTTATTTTACGGTTAGAGATATTTTTTAAACAAAACATACTTTTTAGTCAAGAATAGTTATTCTTTCAGTAAAAAAAAAGAAATGAGGATTTCTTATCTATTTCGCATCGGATGGAATGGATATTCTTTTTACAGCATTTTTTACAAATAAAAAAGAAATAGATATTCTATATAAATAAAGGTGGAATAGTGATTTCATTCCATTAAACCAAATATAGTGTAAATATATGACAACATTAAGCTACCTGTAATTGGTGATTGCTTATTCAAATAAATTATCGAGTTCGAGGTTATAAATTATGTTAAGTGTAACGTTTGAAGTACTCATCATTGGGTATGGGTAAATTACATATAAATAAATAAATAAATTTTCCATGATTAAATGAATTGACCTTTTAATATTTTTGTAAATAGGTGATTTGAGTTTTTGTGTTTTGATAAAGAGATAATCCTGGTTTGTTAATTGAGTATTAATATTGATTAGATAGAGGTAATACGCTTTACTGGCCTAAATTATAATAATGTTATTAAAAAATAAATAACAGAAAACAAAATTATAATAATAATAATAATATCTCAAGAACTGGTAGCTAGAACTGTAAGTGAATCGAGACAGCTCGCGAGTTATTCGAGTTCGACTCGATAAAAGCTCGAATTCGTCTCGTTTACAATCAAATCGAGCTCGAATTCGAGCTCCTCGAGTAACTATTGAGTTCGAGTTCGAGCTTTCAAATGCTCGGCTCGGTGAGCTCGCGAGCTTAATCAGGTTTAATTGAGTATTAAATCGGATTGAGTCGAATTCAAGTTTATCAAGTATTAAATACTCTTTATGCTTAAATTAATATTTAAAAGAACAATCGAGTTTAATTGAGTAGAGTTCAACTTTATCGAGTATTAATCGAGTGAAGTTTGAGCTTAAAAATCAAAGATCGATCGAGTTTGAGTTCGAGTTTTGAGTTTCTCATTCGAATCGAGCTAGAACTTATAACTGTATCGACTCGACTCGATTTACAGTCCTACCAGTAGCCCATTTTCCGGCATAGCAACGTACTTATGTAAATCCGCTCCTCTGGTTTGAATGATTTGGAAGTGTTTGGCTGCAGTCCTTCTGTATTGGAAATAGATATTTTTATGTTTGCCTAAGAGCGGCTTCGTGTTGATAAAGACCTTGATTACATTTGTATTCGCTTTAAGAACAAAAAGGTTAATAGTAGTATTGGTGAAAGTTGATTGGAAAATATTAGTTGAATGTACAGTCAGTAGCTTTGATGTTTTTGGATTTTTAAATGCTTATGACCAGTTCAGGGCTTTCTCTCTGTTTAATTTTTTAAATTTTTTTTGTTATTTGTACACTAATATCATTATAATTAATTAATTAATTTGGAAACACATGTACTTGTACCCAAATCAATATTAACACTAAATTGAGAAACACGAGTCGTCTTTTTTGTTTAAAAAAAAGCAAAATTTAATTAATCTTTTTGTAAAACACCAAAAGCATGTCTTTTTTTCTTTTTTATAGTTTACCCTTAATATAACAATATCAAAGTTAAGGAGTTAGAAAACTATAAGTTTCTTTATATATTCTCTATCGATTTATGAAAAACTGACAACCCAAATATACCATGATAATTGTTGGATGGTAAACTTCCGTCGGTATAAAAGTTTACCGAATTATTATATTTAGTAGCACTATGCTTGGCGAATTTTCTCAAAAAAGAAATTGAATTAGCACACGAGTGAAAATGAAGAAGTATTGTAGCATCCACTCTCTCTATCCATCTCTCCATCTCT
Source organism: Combretum micranthum (assembly GCA_024138025.1). Lineage (NCBI taxonomy): Eukaryota > Viridiplantae > Streptophyta > Magnoliopsida > Myrtales > Combretaceae > Combretum > Combretum micranthum. The sequence goes on from JAMXBD010000605.1 coordinate 616,590, forward strand.
CTATATATATTCACTCATTTCATTCTAATCACCAAATTTGCACTTTTTATTTAAGTTATTAAGCATGAAATTTTCTTCAAATTTCTCTAATTTCCTATCACTTTAGACTATATTTCAATTCTTATGTTTTCTTTTTTCCCCCCCAATTTGCGTCTTTTTTCCTTTTGTATTTAACTTGGTTTTGTTTTTCCCAAATTTGCATTATAAAAATAGAAGCATGTACAAAATAATATTCTGATTATTTAAAGTGATGTCGTGGTCAAAGTGATCCAATAGCTTAGGGAGCAAGTAATCACCTTAGCTTTTGAAAAGAGATGAGAAGAAAACTTGAATGCTTCATAGACCATGTGCAATTCCTTTTTCTTTATTCCTTTATTGTCTTTCTTTTCCTTCTCACCTATTACATTTTTTCTACATTCAATTTCACCATCTATCTTTACACTTCCCCTTTTCTTTTTCCTTTTTAATTTTTTGTTTCTTTCCTGCTTGTGGTTTTCCAAGTGTCACAACAGAGTTCCTCCTGCATTTTGTTTGATGAATGATTAAATTCTTTTTTTTTAATGACAACGTATGTCTGGCATTGCAATCTCACCTAACATAAGTTTGTTTTATTCAAGGATAATTTTAGGCTTTGCATAATTGATTGAGTTGAGACACTCAACTCCAATAATTCTTGCTTTATGTTGGGACCGATTTAGCCACAAACTGTACTAGGGTTTGCTTAAATGGTCTATTTTTCATTGGTATCTGTATTGGTATTTGTTTCATATCAGTATCTAGTCTGTTTGATGGTTTATTAGTAAAAATATCTATTTTTCATCGATATCTGTCTTTAATAAACAATTTGTTTAAAAATGACAAAAAGATTAAAAAAAAAAAAGACAAAAGTGATATGTAATTGTTATTTTTTTGTGTATATATCATTCATAAGTTAAGTTTCTCACAATTTGCAGTGAGGTTCACAAAGACATATTTTGTATAATAGTATCATCACCGTAGACCAATTTTATAGTAAAATTTTTAAGGTGTCAAGTTAGATAATTACCCTAAGGAAACAGAACAAAACTAATTTAATAATCGCATAAGTGATGATGGGTGATTTGATAGGAAATTGATGGGAATAATAGAGGAATGCTAATGAAATTCTACCACCTCTCCTATATGTGCAAGTTGGAAAAACAGTTGTTTTATTTATGCTTATATAATATCTCAATGTGCATCATTTTATCACTGGATTGTTCTCCGGATAGAGCATTAGTCATGATCATATGGATCACTTTTGGAAAAGTAGCATTAATTGTTTAAAAGATTAGGTATCTGAGTTTATCTTAGTTTTAAATATATTAAAGTTTCATGTCATACTAAAGTATTTAATGACATTGTCTTGCTTTAGAAATGAACTTTGGTGGGGGGTGGGATAACGATGGAAAAAGTAAACCAACAATCCGCCTATCCTATTAGGTAGGGTGCAGTGAATTGTAATTGTGAAAATAGTTGGAACGATCTGGTCAATTAAGATAATTGGCTCGATAGATTCATTCTCATGGTTCGATCCCCTCCCTGTAAAATGAGCATATTCGATTTTTTTTATCGCTTTTAAAGAAAGGGATACCACCCTCCAGGCCTACTGCGACCCCACTCTCCAGTAAATTTTTTTGTTTTTCCACTCTCGAATGCTTTTGATATATTACTGTGCTCTTTTATGGGCAAAAGAATAAAATATTATTATTTTAAAAAATTATGAAAATGCTACTAAGAAGAAAATATTTTCAGTTTTAGACAAGTTTGTCTCGTTTCTTAAAAAAACGAGTTTGATATTTTTTTAATAGACCTCGTATTTTGAAAAGACAATTTTTACCAATAATTGGCATTGTTTCTTGAAGAAACGAGATTTTATCAAAAAAATGATCTCGTCTCTTGAAGAGAGGAAGTCAGCACTAACTATCCCCTCTTTTATTGAAAATCATAAATGAACCTCTTATTACATTAATTGTTAAAACCTGTCAAAATCATACACAATCAGACAAATAAATCATTCATTAGCTATCATCCATCATGGCTAAACAACTTTCAGACTTCATAACACAGCTACAATAGTATTTCCAAACCCAATGCATCAAAGCCCAGTGCTAAACCTAATTCATTTAATGACAATAGAAGTGTAAAACCATTCACAACAAACATAATAAAAAACTTATAATATGGAAGAATCAAATGAATAATTACATGAATGTTCTGTTAACTACAAACAGCAATGAGAAAAATATAAGAATCTATATACAAGAACCATAAAAGATAAAAATCTATGTAATAGCTATTGTTTGGTGCACCGCCTCCCTCGTCCCTGCCTGACAAAAGTCCGAGGAAATGGAGTATGCTGATGGGCACCCTGATAGGGAAGCTCCATAATCGGATCAACCTGTGTGAATGTGGCATCCCTATCTCCACCACCAGCACCATAAGGATGAAATGGGATTGGGTCTAGCTCTACCTGGATGAGTCCCACTCCCATGTTATGTGGCGTGATGGTCTCCTCTTTTGTGGAGCAAAGAGGTGTAAAACTTGGTGTATGATATGTTTGCCATGGGGGTCTCATCTAGATGAGCATATGATGATGATGATGGACCAGGCTCGGAATGAAAAAATTATAGAAAGCTTGGCTCATCAGATAAGTGTGCATATGAGGGCGAAGGCTTGTCTCCGATATGTATACCTCGGGCTCACCCTCGCTCCTAGCCCCAACCCCGTCCTTGCCTATGCCTGTCTCTAGTTGGTCGCCATCTCTGTACTGGCTGAGGCTGTGGGTCTTCAGGTGCTAGTGTTGGTACTAGTATTAGTGTTGGATCATTCAAATTAAGTCTCATAAACTCATCCACTACACGAATGACATCTCGTGTTGTGGTAGGAGTGTTCTCTGGTGGCATCTCAGGGACTCTGTAAATGAAATATGCCTACAAGCGAGAGGAAACAAGTAGATAAGTGAATAACAAACACAGTATAAACCCATATATAGTTTATGTAGTCGGTGAACTTACCATGTATCGAATAATAGCCCTTATACGACTAATCCAACGCCTAGTGATCGCATAGTACCAGTCGAAATAATCTGCAGTTTTGCCAGTGGGAATATATGGTATCTCGACAATGCGATCGCGCCTAGCATCCCACTCAGTTATCCACTTGGCGTGCTTTATCTCCCAGTTCCACTCGGAACGCCCTTGCAAGTTTAGCTCATGTAGAGCTCTCATATCAGCTAGAGGGTCAAGAATCCCCTAAAAACCACCAAACTATCTAAGTATCCTGTCTGGGCAGTAGTGCTCGATAATGTGAAAGCAAAACCAAGAGGACTCGAGCAAGCCATATGTCATTGCCAACCCGGCAGTACATAAGGAGGGAATACATAATAACGGCGTAGGAGTCCCAAACAACCTGTAGAAGAAAAAATGGATAGTATATATTAGTAAACACAATGAAACTACATATATGTCAACACATAAAATATACGAATCGATACTTGGCTAAGAAGCTATCTATCGAAACACCCCCTATACTCGAACAACAAATCTGTGGGAGAGAAAGTGACATTGAAAGTAGCACCCCAGTAACTTATCAATGACCGATCCGCAATAACTGATGTGATATGAGTTTGGTATGCTGCTCTTTTAAATAATTCCTTACTTTTGGCCTTCGTATTGAAGTTGCTAGCAACATGCCCGATACATCACCATCAAGGCCACATAGCATGCTCACCTTCTATCACACTCTTAATACCGGCATGTCAGTCAGATATTAAGCAAATGTTTGAGCGATCCTTTATAACGTGTTCTAGCAATTTTGAAAGGAACCAACTCTATATATCCTCTTTCTCTTCATCAACAAGAGCATACGCCAATGGAACGTATGATTTGCCTCATCTACTGCTAGTGCGATGAGTAGTTTGTGCTTGTACTTGCCATACAAAAAGGTGCCATCAACTATGACCAGAGGGCTGCATTTAAAAAATAGATATAACTTTGTTCACTTATATCAAGCATTTATATTAAATTCAATAATGTATCAAAGACATACCTACAGTACTAAAACACTTCAATGCAAGAAGCGAATGCCTAAAAGAGCTTGTTAAGGAAGATGTGCCCTGCAACATTTGCATCAATAGTTTTCTACTCAACCTATATTCCTGAATTTGCCTCTGTGGTCGCATTAAGTATATGCAGGAGCTCCACATATGAATCTTCCCAACTTTCATACATCTGCTTAATTGCTTTTCGCTTCGCCTCACGAATTCTCTTTGTATGAACATTATACCTAAACTCTTTTAAGATGGTCAATTAGAGATCCTCTGCTCTAACATCTGAAGAATTATGAATCTCTAATATAATGCACCTAGACATGCTAGTGGAATCTAACGAAGAGTGATAATGTCCAGTGATTTCATCCAAGTAAGTGTGAGGTTATTTATATTTAGTGATGTGAAACCACCCACCATGCTTCTTATAACTGCCTCTAAGTCTCCACTTGCAACCTCTATTATGGACATCAATACATTTAACTACCCATAACTTCGAGTCCGAGTCCACCACCTTAAAATTATAATGATTCGATATATGCCATATTTTAACTGCTCGTATGAGATGATCTTTAGTCTCAAACTGCATCCCAACCTTGAATTCATCGCTCAAACTCCAATTCCTAATAGTCATTTCCTACTCATCATCAAATGCAACATAACCACTTCCAACATCAGTAGTGAAAAAAGCTACTAGCATTGAGCTCCCTATTGCATCAACGTCTATAGGAGCCACAAATCGATGCCAGTCATTTCTACTACGTTGTATCCCAGTTGCAACATCATCCTAGGGAAAAGCTTCCACATTTTCATTTCCATCATCATCATAGTTGTCACTGGATTCACTTGCTGAGGAGTCTTGTATCATATTAGTACCATGACTACATGTCCAATCGATTGTAGTAATTTAAGTTACCCATCTGCACATGTGTGCTATTTATTGTCTGAACTGGAGTACAATTTGAGTCTACCAACCCTTGGCTGTCAATATTTTCATCAAAACCCACTTCCTCTACAAGTGCTTGTGGCAGTTCATTCTCAAATATCTGCACATACACAGGCACTGACCCTTCAATGTACACCAACATCTCATGTGCAACAGCATCATCACTGGAATAATATTATATTGTAGCATCCTATCTCCAATCACTACCCTATTATACAACTTAACCCAATGTGTAGACCTATTTACCTTAAGTCTATTACAAATTACATAAAGTATTTCCTCATATGTTGAGTTCCTACTAGCACTGACTACCACAACTGGTCACTTATCATAACCAAAACCATTATTCCCCTCCACAATGTTGTCATGAGTGTACAATACAAACTTGACCTTATCTATTTCTTCTCCTCACATACCTTGTTATCTCATAAAACATAAGGTGAATGCATGAAATCCGCACCATGACTTATCTATTGCACTCCTCTAATATTTAAGCATAGTTACAAATGTTACTACATCCACCCAGTCTTGTAATATTATATGATGAATGTGTATGATGTATACCAATATATAATTTCATAATTCGGTTCTTAATTTCAAAAACTAAATACTATAACCATAATTACATTAGTCATACGGAAAAAACTACAATACCAAAAAATAAAGGAAAAAACAAGAAAAAATTTCCAACAAAAAAAAAATTTAACTTCGTTCTTCGTTGGGAAAAAGCTAGAAAAGAAAAAACGAAACCCCACATCAAGCTCCTTTCTTTAGCTAGTACAACAATGCAACAATGCTAACAGTGAATCTAGGATCTCAACACCCAATATTCAACAATACAACAACACAAATGGTGAAAATTTAAGTGAAAATTGAAATGCACTTACTTATCGATTTTTGTGCAATTTTGGAAGTTTTCGCATAAATTTCTTTACTTATTTACAATCTTATCACTTCCTCAACACCTGGAAATCACTCCAACTGAAAAACATGCCCTGATTTTACCTTAATCGAACTCACAATGGAGCTCCTAGGGTTAGGGTTTCGAAATTTGGAGGAATTTAAAGAAAAACTGCAGCGTGAAATGAGGAAAAAGAGCTACAGGAGAGGGCTTATTCATCAACCTCATCTCTTGAAGAGACAGGTCAATTTTTTCCCGAAAGACCTTGTCTCTTGAAGTGACGAGATCATCAGTGAGTGACCTCATCTCTTTTAGAGTCGAAGTCCTTAGAAAAAAATTGATCTCGTCTTTTAACTTGTTTAAAACTGGAATTGTTTTGATCCCAGTGATATTTTTGTAATTTATTTTAAAATAATAATATTTTATTCCTTAGGTTATTATATTGAAATATTGTAATTTGAAAAAAAAAAAACAAAATATAGTTTTCTTGAACTGATTTACAATACAATTGTATGTGTGCCTTTGAACTAGCCGTTTTTCTACAAAGAAATCACATTTAGTATATACACTATTCTATTGTATAGAGGACGCATGTGCCAAATTCACATTCACTGTAACACTTGCAAAATTTCCATCAATAAGTTTAAAAAACCAAAATTATATACACAATATCCATATATAGTACAATAATAACAGTACAACACAATTGCCATTGAAGGGTATGATGCAAGTAAACCAACTGAAAGATCGAGACTAGACATCGGCACGGTTCGGATCGGTTCCGGACCCGAACCGGAACCGCCGGTTCACGGTTCCACATTTCGTGGAACCGGAACCGCCAGAGCTAGGGCGGTTCACTGTTCCACGAACCGGTTTTTTTTTTTTTTTTCTGGTGAAAAAAATGAGAAAAAACCAAAACCTTACCCTTACCCCTACCACACCCCCCCCCCCCCCCCGAACACCACGCCCAGATCCTGCATGTGGTTTTTTTTTTTTTTTTTAATTAAAATATATAAGGCGGTTCCGGACCAGTTGGAACCGCCGGTTTCACCACGCGAACCGCTTGGACTCGCCGGTTCCGGCGGGTCCTTAGACGGTTCGAAACCGTCACCGACGGGGCGGTTCCCGGGTCAGGAACCGCCGGTGACGGTTCGGGGCGGTTCCCGGTTCGGAACCGCCCCGTGATGATGTCTAATCGAGACCCTCTTCAAAACTATCATCATCTTGACGCAACTTTAATTATCATCTATCTAGATCAAAATATTTCTAGATGGTTTCATTCATTTGATTTTTGTTGTTGCTAACAGTTGGGGAAGTGGTCAACTTCGTCAGATTTTACAAATTATGCTCATGGAAATATTTTTTAAGGTGAAGGCATGGCATATAATGGCAGTTAAACATTAGCGGAAAGGGAAAAAAAAAATCAAAGTGAAAAACCATTACGTCATGGGCTATGAAGAATTGTTGCATAAGATATGTATAATTATTATAGTTGATCCTAGCAATTGGTAACCGAAGATATTTCATAGCATAGGCAATCAACATTTCTTTCAACTCCAAGATTATTGCTTGTTTGCCATAATTCTTAAAAAATAAATTGCACATGTAATTTCTATAAAAGATAATACGAATATTCTATTACTATAACATTTTTTTTTTAAATATATCGCACATTCAACATGCGATATACACAAAGTACTAGTAATTTGCATGTATCACATACCCTATATGTGATACACATATCATAAAACAATATGTGATACAAGCAAAATACCTGTGCTTTGCTATATATATCGCATGTCCTATATGCGATACGTAAATTTTTAAAAGTTTTGTACAATAGATCGATATATCTCGTCTTCAAGATGCAATACACATATAAAATTTTGTATCCCATCTCTAACATGCAATATAATGACAGCATTTTAGTAATTTTTTTATACAATATGTATTTATGTAATTTTTTTAACAAAAGATAGTGAACATGGGTTACATCTCAATACAACCGTTGTATTTGTTCATGGGTGTATCCGTTGATGCCTATAATCGATAATGATGATGTTGAATCTCATTTATTTTGCGGAGGCTCGAGTGATTTTTTTTTTTCCCTTTTGTTATTTCATGGCTATTTGGGTAAATTACAATAAGGTAATTGTGATAGTTCATGCTTAAACTTTATCTAATTATACAATTAATCATCTCAAGACTATATAAAGCTTAAAAATGTTAAACCTGAGCTTTGCTAATTATTATAATTAACTACCTAAACTATGTCAAACTACATTAATTTTACCTAGTTTTACTATAAATAACCTCAAAAAGTTTGTAAGTAATTAATGGATAATTTTAAAATTTAGGTTGCTATGAACAAAAAAATAAATAAATAATAATTTCCAATAATTAATCATACAAATAAATAAAGTTCAAGTATCATAGGTGACATGCAAAATAAAAACCTGCATTTTATTTTTTTTTACACTTTTTCTTTTGTATTTTTTCCTTCCAGTTTCGTATTAAGCGTTGTGGGGCACAAGTGCAACTATTTAAATGGTCCACAATACTATTAATCAGTTTATGTATATAATATAGCTAAAATTTATTAAAAAATACGTTAATTAAATTGGGATTTTACAAAAAAAACAGGGCTAAAAATTGGATCTCCTATTTTTGTCTTGGCTACAGAGCATCCTTCTTTGTCTGTAATTTTTCAATTGGAGAAGAAGCCAAATCCATAAGGAGAAAATCGAGCTTCACTTCTGATGGGTCTGACCAAGAAGAACGCCATCGATTTTTAAATGCCAAAAAGGAGTGGAATTCATGAAAGGCAAATTTGGTCCACATTTCTGGGTTCCGACGGATAAATTTCAGCCTTCCCTAGACGTCGTCACGGTTCGGTTCGGGTCTGAAACCCGACCTGAACCACCGGTTCTTGGTTCCAAAGTGGTGAAACCGGAACCGGACCGATGGAAGCCGGTCCGGTTCCCACGGTTTGGTTTCGATTCTAGAGGAATTTGGAACCATGAAAAAAAATAAAAAATTAATTAAATAATTTACTTAATTTAACTAAGAAAAAATACAAAATAAATTTTTAACTTGAAATAATATTGAGCCTAACAATAATTGTTCATAGCATTAGTTAAAAGAAATTCTATAATTATATATTTATTTATATACAATCACTTGCACCTTTTTAGTTATTATATTAACAATGTGACACTATAAAATATTCAAAGATATAAATAATTCTCAATAACAAAAGACGAATCACACATTGTTAAAAAAGAAAGCTTACTTTGATTATAAGTCTGTATAAATTTAACAATATATGATTTCAAATGTATTTATTACTTATGTTGTTAATAATAACGCATTAAATATTATGAATAGAAAATTAATTTTTTATTTTTTATGCGAAAATAGTTTTAAATATTTATTTTATAATTACAATTTTTTATAATTTTCTTTTCTTTTTTTATTTTTTTTATAATTTTTATAGTATAGAACCGCCGGCTCTGCCGGTTCTTGAATCGACGGTTCCAAAACCGCCGAGTCATGCAATTTTTAGGGATGGAACCATAACGACCCGTCAAACCGACGGGTCCTTTACCGGTTCAAACCAGTCATTCCCGGGCCGATTCCCGATTCAGGAACCGCTGGTGACGGGAACCGACCCATGATGATGTCTAGACTTCCCCATTAGGCGAAAGTAGAATCCATAGATGGCGTGACCCCCTTTCAACTTCTTAGTTTATGGCTTTACGGTAGGGGTGTGCATGGTACGGTTCGGTTCGGTTTGTATCTCGAACCGAACCGTACCATAATTTACAGTTCGGTTTTTCTTTTAAATTCGAACATAATTATACAGTTCGGTTCGTAATTTTTCGAACCGAAAAAAAACTGTTCGGTACGGTTCGGTTTGTGGTTCGAACCGTTTTTATATAAAATAAAAAATATATTCTATCAAAAAAGTTCAATTACATATTTCTTATCACTAATGCAAATATAAACAATAATATTTAAAATTAATCATTTATCAAATAAACATGTAAAACTTATATGAAGAAAAAGATTTCATCCATTATAAAATTATAACTATAACTAGTCTCATTTTTTTTAATTATCTTGAACTATAATGATATACTAGACTTTATCTCAATATAAAACATAAAATGTAATTCGTTGTATGCTTCTAACTAACATATTACCAATTATATAAATCAATAAGTAACTAAATAACAGAACTAGATTAATTAGCAAGACAAATGGAAAAGAAATATACAGAAGTTAGAATACAAGAGGTTAAATTCTAAAATCTATCTTACTAATAGATAACATAACAATTAAAACATATTATAAAAAATCTAATTTTATTCTAATGAATAACACATATCTAAGTAAAAAAATTTTACAACAATTAATTTTTTTAAGTTATAATACTAGAGTTTAAAATCTAAAACCTATCTTACTTATAGATAACATAACAATTGAAACATATTATGAAAAATCTAATTTTATTCTAATGACTAACACATATCTAAGTAAAAAATTTTAAAAACAATTAATTTATTTTAAAAAATTAATTGTTTTTAAAATTTGTGACATAAATATACACCATTAATAAAACAATTAAGAGTAAAAATAATATGTTTAATTTTTTTAATATATAAAACGGTTCGGTTCGATTCGGTTCAAACTATACGGTTCGATTCATAGTCCCGAACCGAACCGCGAACCATTTTCTCTTCAATGAACCAAACCGCGAACCGAACCGTTTCAAAAAAAAAAAACCAAAATTTCGTTTGTTTCGATCCGATCTAGTTCGGTCCACGGTTCGATCGGTTTTTTGCACAGCGCCTACTTAATGACACCCCCCACCCCCACCAAAACACCAAAATTCTTGTTAACTTACGAATTTGTTTAATAAGCTTTAATTATATTACATAAATCAATTATTTTTAATAGTAGTATGGACCTTAAATAGTGCCACGTGTCCCCATGCAAAATTAAGGGTTTAGCACATGTTTAGAGTTGATTTTAAAATTAATTACACAAATATAAATTATACAAAAAAGTTACCAAAATAGTGTCCCTATATTGCATCTTGGAATAGAGATACAAAGTATTTATGCTTGTGTCGCATCTTCGGATAGAGATATAACAACCTAGATAAAAATAAAAAAATAAAAAATAAAAAAAAAGGTGCTTAAGCATTGCATGTTGGTTATGCAATACTTATTTGACCCTGTGTTGCATAACCAGCGAGCGATACATGTATATTTATGTGTATCACTTGTTGGTCATGCGATACACATGTAAAACATCGCACAACCAATATACGATACACTTATAATTTTTGAAAAATCTGTATCTCATCACCAAGATGAGATACAACAACACTATTTTTGTAATTTCTTTTTTATAACTTTGTTTTATGGAATTTTTTTTTTTTTTTTTTGAAAGTATATGGTATATGTAATTTCCTCCAAAATTAACATAAAACTAAAAATCATGGGTTATTTATTTATTACAAAGAATAAAATAAATAAACACAGACGACCACTTTGTAAAATACTTCAAATATATAAAATACAAGTCACTTTTTTATAATTTGACCCTAATGAAACTGATATGGCTCCTTTGACCTCCCAAATGCAACAATTTGTAAGTTCTCCGACTACGCTTAAACAAACGACCCGACACTCCTGTACTCTCCTTGGGGGACTCGACATTTGCTAGATCATTTTACAACTTGCTGATACTACGGACAAAATCACAGCTTCGACGTGCAACTTCTTAGTAAACACAATTGCAAATAGGCTCTACAATTTACATGGGAAGGCAGACAATGAGATCACCAGTTGAACATGTGATTTATAAATCACATTTCAATGTTGGATTTCTTTGCCAATGAAACCGCGATATCCCCCACCCCCCAAAACGATTCGGCAAGGATATTTGATAAATTATTTTTACTTAAATCCTATTTAAAAAATAAAATATAAAAGTTTTGCTAGAGGCGTCAAACTGACCTATTTCTCCAACAGCGCAGTCAACCCAATGAAATGGCCGGACCTCATGAGACACCATTCACCACACGCGCCTCCATAGAATGTGCCTGGAAAGTGAAATTTGAATCCAACACCAGAACTATGAACACAAGACACCAAACGGCACATGTATAATACGTGGAACATGAATATGGTTGCAATTGTAGGGCACAAGTAGTATCTCCATAATTCAGCTTCTCATGCTTGGCACAATTGTTTGGTTTATTGGAAGAAGCTTAGAAATCTGTTTTATTTGTACATAAACGAGTGCATCACAACGACATCCTCACAACAAAAATACTTATACAAAGACACAAAAAGCAATTTACAGAGAGTCCCAAAGGATTGCTGAGGCAGCCCATACATTATCAATGATTGAATTGCTCTTCAAGGTGACAGCTTTGCATTATTAGAATGGAACTCAGACGAATGAGCAATCACGATGTTGGAGCACGTTTTCATGATCTCAGCCTGAGCTAGTAAACTATTTGCTGGAAAACATGAGATATGAACATCCATCAACTTGAAAATGTCTTTCTAAATAGGTGAAACATCTTCATATGGATGCCTCATGGAACTAAGTTTATTATTCAACCAACTAAAAGGCATCAATATACAGAGCAACAGCAATATAAAGAAGTATAGTTTATATGAACTTCACCATGTTGTTGCATAGAAAAGATTTGATCTGCTAATGATCATTCAGGTTTTTTTTCTGCCAGTTGGCTATTGAGGAAGTCCATCACTGAGCACCGCTGTGAAAACAACAAAACACTGGTTCATATCAACTCATCCTTCTTCCAAAAAACTATATAATCAAGTAAAGGAAAATTAAATTAGCGTTGCTCAAGAGCAGCTTCTTCAGATTTTAGTGTCAACGATTCCAACAACTTGATGCCTTCTTGAAACCCTTCGTTCGCAATATCTTCCTTCCCAAGGGCCCGGTCTACATCTGCAACTTTTGCTAGAGAAACAGCCACATCAAGGACCTATTTGCCACAAAGCATTATTAGACACAGCCAGCTGTACAAAATTATAATGTAGGTTCTTTGGAAAAAAAAAAAGAAGAAGAAAGAAGAAAGAAGAAGAAGAAAACTCCTTCCTAAACGTTCAGGAACTGCAAAATTTGCTCAAGAGAAAAATAAAAAGAAAAAGAAAAGAAAAAAAAAATATATATATATATATGCACTCAATTATTCGAAAGATGAACTTATGCATTGAGAATACTTCTGATGTCATCTGATCAGGGTCTACTTTGCTCAACATCTAAAACAAATGCACCAACTACCTCTGTGAAATTTTTATAGGCATGTGGTGGAACTGCATTATTTAATTAAGCAGAATTAAAATTTCAATGACAACAATGGACACCTTTCAAAATGGCAGGCCAGCATATAACAAATGGAGCTCAAGAACAGAAAACATTTCCTTACAACTCAAAAGTCTCAACAAGAGATATATTTCAAGATGAGCAAGCACCAGATCGATGCCATACGTACAACTGAATTCTGACCTGAAAAACTAAGACCAATCCCAAACCCAGATTAAAATAACCACTTCTTTTATCACTCAGAAATTTTTATTCCAAGTAAGCACAAGCCATAGCTAATACCATACAATTATATTACCAAATCAAAAGGTCTATAAAATTCATGATGGTATTCAGGGTGTAAGGTAATTATCACAGTTCAAATGCTCTATTACTCCTATGACTTATAAATCAAGAGTGAAAGGGGACAGCAGAGCATTTGTTTTCTTTCAGGCATCAAACTCACGAATGCATAAAATTTCACTTTATTTACTGTATGCTCAGCCAAAAGAAATTAAACATGGAGAGTTCTCAAAGAGCTCATGCCACCAAACAGCCAAAGCCAAAACTCCTCAGAACAGTAAGGCCAAAGAAATACTCTGAATTTTTTGAATAAGAAATATTTAAAAGGACAATAATGCAGGAAGAATTATCCAGAATGAAGGAGGAAGTAGACTTCTAATGCGAGTCATTGCTACTAATCATCACATCTAATATGAACCACTGTATTGCAACATGCTAAAAATACAATTCTTGTCTTTCTTGAATAAAACCAGCCACATATAAGTGCACTCAGTGAGTTTCTTAAATTTCCACCCATAGCAAAATGGGCAATAGCAGGAAAGTTAAAACATGAAATGGCATAAGCAACTAATTGACTGTGTGTTCTTCAAATAAAGAACCTAAAAAATACAAGTAACGGGAACATTCATGCGGGCAGAACCATCTACAATGATGAAGCACTTCTTCTAATGCTGTAAGCTATTGCCACTACAAAAAATATATAAAATATGTACATGTATTTATATAAATATGTATGTTTATCACCACCTATCTGAGATGGAGAATGTTTGATAGTATGGATATCTTTCACAGACCAAATTACACCATAGATGTACACAGTTGGTAAGTGTCTAGAATATCTATCAATAAATAAAACAGACACAAGTGCTTCAACAAGAAAAGTAGCCATAAGCAACAACTACAACAGCAGCCAGATATTATAGAGTTGTATCGAATCCAACATAACCAAAAGGAGTGCATAACACAACAATGTTGCTGCAGACAACTGGTTTCTAACCTGGGAAGATGCATCCGGTTTATTCTTAATGACATCTCTTCGGACATTTAAGGATCGATTATAGTAAGATCTTGCAGATTCCAGGTCTCCATCATAATATTTCAAGTCTCCTATTTTGTTAAGAGACACAGAAAGGGTATGTGTGACCTGTTGGAAAGCAGATAGCACAGTTTAGCCTATTGACACAATGATGCGTGCAGTGTTTAAGGACAAGAGATTCACAAAATAACCTCTAAATCATCCATTGGCAACTTGGACAAGAATTCAACACTCTCTTCAAAATAAGTGACTGCAGAACTACCATCTCCCACTGCTCGACTGCAAAATAATGAAACTAAATTAGGATCATTTATTAAAGTGGGAAAATAAGATAATCTCTAGTGTCAATTTGCATTCATGCTTAGGTTACCATGAAACCAATTTCAGGGAGTTATGAAAAATGATGGGATTTTCCCAAGGTTCTACAATAGAAAATTAAAACAGAAACAATTTGCATCAGGTCCTTACGGATCATGATAGACATGGGTTTCAATTATCATTATGTGTTTTTATCATATAGTAACATTTGTGAAAAGTATTATCCAAAGAATGAACAGATTTGAGAATTACAGATAAACTCATCAATAATTAGTTTATTAATAGATTTATGAATGACTAGATTCAATGTGTGGTAAGTGTGAGGGTCGTTCTCAACTTCTATAAATGTAAGTCTCAACCCTTCACTTGGGAGAAGAAGGAAAGTGCTATCTGAATATTTCATGTCTTTTATTTTTCTTTAGTTTCTTAAAATAGTTTATGAGATTGGGGTTCCCTCTAAACGATCCCTCAAACCATTTTTCCATACAAAAATCACCTGTAACTAAATCCTTCACCCAAGCACATAACAACTTGGTATCAGAGTCAAATGTCAAGGGTGATACCAAGAAAGATCGATTTAAATCCTTTCTTCAGCAATGTAAGGAAGACCAAGCAAAACAAGAAAGGAACGGCGACACATAGCATATACCTTAGCCAAGTTGTCTAAGAAGATAACCACATTGGAAGTTAATTGAGGAGATTAGCATCAGCAAAGGACAACCAGACCCAAACCCAAGTAACTCAGGGAATCTTAAGATAAATTGTGAAAGAACCAAGATCGAGCATCCCCAACACCAATTGCAACAACAGCCCAAGTCATGCCATGCTATGGTACAAGCCCCAAGACACACTAAGCACGCTCACATACTACCATCACTGGCCATTCCATTTTATGGTGGCGTAACTCATGATAGTCGCACTCTAGATCTAAAATATGCTTGAGTACGCACACAACCCATGTGCAGCTTCTCATCATGGCTCCCCACTACACACACCACCACAGTATGCCAATGACAAGTTGTACGAAAATACAACTTACATGGGACATCACAAAGGTCAAAAAGTTTCACTAGTTCAATCTAATATGCAAAAGATGCTACCACATATTGAAGTTACAGCTTTGTCATTAAATGAATTAAAAGAAAGGAGATAATTTTTAATCAAAGGCATTCTTTGGTGAAGATTATATGAAAAGGTTTATTTTTTTGGTATTGTATATGAAGGGCTTATGCTAATAAGATCAATGGAAAAGTTATAGCCGTCAGAAATCTTAATGTCTCATATGTGTTTTGGTATTGTATGTGGAAGGGTTTAAGCTAATAAGATCAATGGAAAAGCTATAGCTGTCAGAAAGCGCAATGCCTCATATGAGCCTGATGCAGATAATGTTAATTTTTTTATGCCAGTTTTCATGGTTTTCAAATTGAAACGAACAAATCTAGCTGGAGTTGTTTTATTAGAGCTTTGGACAGGTAGAAAACTTTGGATCATGCCCTGTGGCCAGCAGTCTTTTTCCATGGACTCCTCCAAGATTGAGTGAGGACAAAGTTAAGCATGCGTAAATCTAAGACTAAAGGGAGAATACCATTAACAGGGGTTGCAAAGCAACAGACATTGTCCTTTCCAAGCAGCTTATGTTTCATTTCAGACAAGCAATTACTTGAGCTTGAGGACAAGCTCATAATCCAAGGAAGAAGTATGTAAAAGATGTGGATTTCAATTACCATTACGTGTTCTTCACATGTCCTATTAATTTTTATAATATTTAGATTAAATGAATAGTAAAAATCATGAATAGGTTGGTTAAGAGAATAAATAACTAGATTCAATAGAAGGTAGGTAGGAGGGTCATTCTCAACTCCTATATAATTACGTATCAACCCTCACTTGGGAGAGGAAGTAAAGAATTATGTCAATATTTTAAGTCTTTTAGTTTTCTATAGTCTCTTTACATAGTTTAGAAGACCGATGAGTTCTTTCTAAATGAGCCCTCAAACTTCTTTTTCATACAAAAATCACCTGCGGCTAGATCCTTCACCCAAGCACAAAACATAATAGCCAGGGAGAACCTAGGCCATGTACTCGGACATAGCTAATCCAATTACAGTTGTCTCCTTCCATTAACCAAATAAAAGAAATCAGATCATTAGGTGCCTTTGGCGTTAATCTTGAGAGTCACAATCTACAGCTGGTCTACTTCCTCTCTCTTCTTCCCCTCTCCTCTTCCTCTCTCTTCTTCCCCTCTCTTGTTTAATTCACCTTACTTTTCCCTTTAAATATACATCTTGTTCCAAGATCACCGTAATCTGGAAATCTAAGGACTAGTTGTTGTCAATTGCAGCCAATTGTACCACTTTGAAGTGACAATAACTGTTTGTCCACAGCAGTTCATTAGTCGGCATTTCCACTGCCTTCTTGCACAACAATAAGAAATGGAACTTGCTTGTTGCAGTGGTTTCACTCATTCTACAGTTTTTCTAAGTTTCATTAGAATCAGAGGATTCAGGTAACAATATAGATAACTACCAATTGTTTCATGTTATCTTCATCTAACTAGAGGTCAACTACATAAATAAATCTTTTACTACTAAGTGTCAATGCTTCATAGTATCTTCATCTAAGTTCAACTGCAAACAGTATGCATAAAATGACTTCCCCAAAAAAGGATTTGGAGCAGAACTGACCAGCAATCACCAAGCATACCAAGAACAGCTCCAAGCTGAGAACACAACTCTGATGTGCTGCCGTTCCTTGTTATTTGATCCCGAATGTCTTCCACACACATACTAAGCCTTGATTTGGCACTTTCCACATTCATAGCACGGAAAGCCTAAAGAAACAGATAGATGGTAGGAACATTACATCAAAGCATTGATAAAGAAAAACTTCACCGAAGTTTGAAAGCAGGAACAAAAAAAGTGTTGCAACTTGCACCCCATGCAAAATTGAGAAAAGTATGATGGGAGTCATAAATTTCACCAAACTCACCCTCATGGCCTGTTGAACCAAGAAATCGCCTCTTTCTAGGGACACATCCTCATAGATCACAGTCTTCTTCTCCTCAACTTCATCTTTATCACCATTCTCCACATGAGACCTCTTAATTCTAGCATGACCTTCAATGAAACGATCTACCATGTTCTGAAGATTTGTGTCAGGTTCGGTACTCTCAATATCCGCACCACACAATGGGCAGTCTTTAAATCGTGATAAACACATTCTGTATTCAACCCAAAAGACCCAGAGAATTAGCTTCTAATCGAAAATACTCCATAAAAGTTACCATCAAAGCTTGTCCCTCATCACATACAAAAATAAAACAATGTTTGCTTCTTCGCAAATAGCAAAATCATTCTTTAATTCTTTTGATGGGTCTACAGTAATAATAGCAAAGAGTAGTATTAATTGCTGAATATCTTGCTGTTTGAAGAAAACCACAATTTACATAATATTAAAAAAAAAAAATCTCATCACCGAACACTAAAAGTTAAAACTTCAAAACCACCTTTTCTTCCACCAGCCATAAATTCTTTTCCATAATCTTTTTTATTCAAAAACATAATTCAATTCATCGGAATTCACCATGAAAGTTGCGGCTTCTACTATAGAGATCAAAATCCTTATCTCCTATAATATTTTACCACATCTACTGTTTGACACCCTATGTGAAAATAGGATTAAGACGCTTAAGTTTAAGATATAGAATATATGCACACCAACACATATTGGCATATAATATGAATATTTCATATTAAATCCCATTTTTTTCTGCTTTTTTTTTTTTTCTATAGTTCACTGTTCACACATTTCCTACATGTTAAGTTCCTTGATAAATCTTTAAGTAACAGCCTCTTTGCAAAAATATGTAGGGTTAGGTACTTAGGCTGTGTGCGTGTGCGCGCGCATGTATGCCCTCCTACTCTCCTCACTTTGCACCAGCCAAAAATAGCTTGTGGACAAGCCTAAAGGAGTGCTTACCTCACAGTGTCCTCATCTATATTCTCAATAATCATGTATGGTCATGCATTAAGAATATTTGAAGCAATCACCACTCTGCACTTTTGCTTGCACTTCTTTCTTCAGAGATAACAACATGTGATACAAGGCAACACTGATTATTGTGACATAGACACAAAGGGTTATAGCACATCTACTAGCTGATCTTTTTACCCAAATTAACTCCAATTTAACTGTCAAGGTCTAAAGAACTGATTTGGCACCCTTGTTCTATATCTGCAACTAACTGCCTAAAATTTCTATCATTTTTTTTTCCAACTAACTACCCGGCTTTACCGATTCAATTCTTGCAATTAACACAAAATCCAATTACTATAAATAACTCAAAAAGTGACATTTACCTAGACAAAAACACTATTTCGGGACTGTGATTGAGAAATTGAACCAAAGTCGGAAAGTGTACTCAGTACAAACTCCAATTTTTCATTATTCTTTAATTTTCCAACTCAACCGTGGGAACATCGAAAGAGGACAGAGAAACTCATTCCAGAAAAACCATTACACGACAATGAATCAGCAAATTTGTTAATCCAATCACTAATCATCACTTACTTGCAAAACAAATGAGAACAAGGGATGCACTTGGTGCAATCAAAAAGCAGAGCCTGACAAATCATGCAACTGAGAGGTCCAAGCTTGAAAGTTTGAGAATCATAACCGAAGGGGCACTTGGGTTTAACAACACCGCCGCCGGTAGATTCTCCGGCACCGGCGTTTGAATCCTTCTGATGCTTTCTCGGACACGCGTCCTCAGGGCGCGTGGCTTTCACGAACGGACAAACCGGAGTAGTCATCCTTGGACAATTAGGAAACACGGTACGGTACGGTACGAAACAATACAACACTATACAATCCTATCACCTAGGGTTTCGTGTAATAACTTGAATCTGCAATGAATTTAAAAAAAAAAAAAGGAAAAATCGAAGGAATATCAATGATCTCGATATTCAAGAATATTCATATATATAAACAATGGATTTGATCAGGAGATAAGTACCCGAGAGAAAGAGAGGGGAAAGAGAGGAGAGACAGAGAGAGCAAAGACGACGTCGTACCAGTGAAATTATTTTGTGGTAATTTTTGAGGTTATGTTTATATACAGTAAAGGGTGTTTTGAAAAGGCAAACGGTAGTGGGAAGATGGTAATATGTGTGTTAACGGTATTGGAGAGTGTCAAATCCTTACCGCGTATTTAATGCTGTTTCTTCCCTATATTTTCGCTAAATCGCTCAGCACCATGACTTCCAATTTTCAAGTTCTAGGGACGTCATGCAGAGGAAATTGCATGATCTAGGGTCCGCTTAAATGAAAAAATGTCAAATGTAGATGTATGGGATTGAATAAAGTAGTCCTATGTAAATTGTGTGAACATTGCATTATACATGGTTTGTGATGTTTGACATATAAAAATGCATAAAAAATAATTACGGTAGAGATGGAATAGGAAAAAAGTAATCAATCCCAATCATCTCAAATATACTTGGTGAATAAGTGTTTGAACACTTCAAACAGAAATTTAATTATATTTTAGTGTTTCTATCAAATTTTCTTCTCTTTTACAAATGGGAGGAACCTAAGCCAGTGATATCATTCATTGGATCATTTTGATTATCGACGGCCAAGATAAGTTATTTTTAGTGCATGAAAATATTGAAAAAGGTTAGATGAGTGATGAATTGATCCAATAAGTCCTACCTCAAGTCCACCATGTCAAATCCCTTCCCCCCTCCCCCTCCCAATTCATTTTAATAAAAAATGAACTCTTCAAACCCTATGATTTAGCCCAAAAAGTCAAGCAAGCAATAATATTTATATAATTTAAAGTCCATTTATAAATAATTATTAAAATACCAATAAAAATCGCATCTAATAGACATGATTTTAATGCTAACATATAAACGCATATCGTATGCAATTTATTTACAAGCATAAAGTATACATAATACATGCAATTTATATGTAAATAACGTAAGTTGCCATTATAAGATGCAATTTAGCAGTGTAAAATTTTTATTAAATCACATCTTGTTTACGTGATTGTTTTGTTAAAAACAAAATCATGTATTCGGCATGCAATTTTATGTTTGTAGTTTAGTAATAAAAATTATCCTATTTGTATTTAACCAATTTTTTAAGTTAATAGGCATGTGTTTCACCATAATCAACACTATAAATTAAAATTACCTTAATACTCATAGTTTTGATTATTTAAATATCAACAAAAAATCATGACTTTTATAAAGAAATGATATGTCTTACATGCAGTTTATAAATTGCATGCCATTGCATAATCACGAGTCTACATCCATTAAAAAAAATATAAAAGCGCATATTAAACATACAATTTTGTAACGGTATTTATATGATTTTTTTCAATATAACAAGTATTTACATAAATAAGTTTATAGCAATAGGTAAACATATTAATACTTATGGAAAGGTCTACTATTAGCTTAAATTATATGACTATATTGTTAAATGGGATTAATTGATCATAGTGTCTTTTGAAAATATCTAGTACTGTTATAATTTGTAGGAAAATAATGTAGAATTATATTGATTGGTACAAATAAATATTTCTACACCAACCTGAAAAAGTTTACCAACCTATGCTAAATCTACCACAAAAATAATTAACTATATAGAACTCACTTAACTAAACACTTCCCCTTAAACAAGATGTCTTCCATTCCTACTTTTGATGTAAGATCCTAAATATTCAAATTATTCAATCACTTTGTCAAATATAAGTTAATTGATGCTTCAATGGAATATATGTCATACACACTAACCTTTGCTTTTTTTTTCCCCTCAATTAAATATCTATCCATTTCATTATATTTTATCTTATCATATTGTATAAGGATATGAGAAATGATTTTCGTAGTTGATGTGTTGTTGTAATAGAGCCTCATAGGATATAGTCATTTGACTTTTAAATCTTTTAAAATAATTTTCAAATGAAGTAGCTTATGAAATTCTTGAGTATTAGTCTACATCATGATCCCACATATAACCTTCCAACTACATTATACTTTTTACTCTTCTTATTATTAGATTACCTCCAAGAAAAGTCCAATACCCTACATTTGGTCGCTTATCTATTAGAGAAGCATCATAATCTATATCAAAGTAGGCTTCTAAACAAGAGCATTATTATTTGAACAAAATTCCTTTTTCTCGATTAGAGATGAGGCTCTTCTGGATCATGCATGAATTGGCAATCACTAGTTGTGTGTTAGCTAATTGTGAGAAAGGTACATGACTCTATCAACTAACCCCCGATACATCATCTAATGAACAACTACTTTTACTTTAGTTTATCTTAATCTATGGTTTTGATTTATGAGTAGAATTTAGTTTACACCCAATCTTCCATGTTTCCGTTAATAAGTCATTTATACTTCTGTAGAGACAAATATTATCTAGAATATGCTACCTATATATTTAGAAAATACTTTAATTTTCTTAGTTGCCTATTTGAAACTCTTTTAATACTCTCTCCCTCCCTCCCTCCCTCTCTCTCATTTTAACCCATAAAGTTCTGTCATTACACCTAATTGCTTATGCACTTCACTAATCCCAGTGGTATATTCATGTATATTTCTTTATGAAGGGCACCCTGAAGATTTATATTTTAACATCAATCAATGATGATATACTTTTTTAACATATTTATTTTTGCAACAAGAATAAAAGTCTCTAAATAATCTACACCATTGAGTTGTATTTAAGTGTTGGCGTATGACTCAAAGTGTTATTAATTGTGTGATCATTACCATTGACATTGTGGTGTAGTGTATATGATTGAGATATGGGAGTGAGGATATTGTTTTTGACTTTTTGTGCTAAAACGATTGTATTATGTTGAGTAAAATGGAGCAAGAGTATGTTGACAGTCGTTGGAAGCTTAATTGAGGTTGTTAGTACACCTATTGAGTGTCGTAAATTACTATGTGGGTTGAATTGATAAGTGGAGTTGTAATTTATTTAAGTGATCAAAGGGATTTGAGAGTGTAATGTAAAGTTGCGTAGAGTTAAAGCATAGAGTTTTGTTGTGAGGTTGTAGTTGAATGTGTTGATTTGAAAAGGCAATGGGATTGATATCATTTTCGTAACCATGCATTTCATTTGATAAATATTTTATAATCTCTTTCCATTATAGAGTTTTGACTTTGTAATTATGCTAGTGACTTTAGGTTTAGGCAAAGCTATGAGGATATGGTTCTTGAAGAAGTGAATGCAATATATCCTAAATTTGATTGTTATGAATCTCTAACAAAGATTTAGATTGGGAATTGGAAGTAAAAAGAAATCTTGGGATTATCCATACCTTGATTATAAAAAAGAATGTATAATAAAAAAGAATCTTGTAGGCAATACGAAAGTGTGGTTGCAAAATTTGTTAGTAAAGAGAATGTTTAATGATAAAATAAAGAATGTGACATATTATGATTGAAGTGATTAATGAGGAGGAAATTTGTTCCACTATATTATCAAGATAAGTTGTATCATGGATTGATGTAGTGATGATTATGCCCAACAATATCAAGTTTTAATGAGATGGTGAATTATATGAGCCTCCTATGTTAATTATAGCTATGTTTGTATATTGATTGAATTGAAAATTTTCTCAGGATATCTTATCTATTGGATTTGATTGGGCTAAGAGATAGAGCATCGATCTATTAGACTATTATGAGACACATGCTTGCTCATCGACAACCCTTATTCGTCATCTAATCATGGGTAGTAAGGTAACATAAGACAAGGAGGGGCTTAAGCAATAGGAGAAGTTGATTAGGGTGTTAAGTGATGAGATGACCAAATCAGAGTTTATGGTGGATAAGGTAGGAGGTTAGTTAGAGGGTAATGATGAGAGTAATGTAGTGGGAGTGTTTTTTAAAGTGTAGGTGATGGCACGGAGAATATTCACCATCCCATAGCATCCAAGGAAGATAGAGCTAAGATATATTTAGATACCTAACTTAGTATCATTACTTTTGACACTAGGAACTATTAATTACTACAAGTATTTATATATTTATCTCCTATTGCTCTAATTGATAAATTGTAATTCATTGATAGGCTTACAATGCTTCCCTCGATGCTATGGTTGTGTTGTACCTTTGAGATTATAAAAGATATTTATTTGTTTGTTAGAGTCATGTTGGTAATTATTTGTGAAATGATCTGGACACCAATCATAAGAAATCAAAATAAAATGAAGTCAATAGAAGTTCCTACCAATTTAAATAGCTAAACTTTTTCAAAATTGCTAAATTAGCCCTAAATCAAAAACCTAAATTTAGAAAATTCCAAAAAAATCAAATATCGAAATAAAATGAATTAGAATTTAATAATAGTTATTTAATAGAAAAGTTTTGCAAAGAAAATCAAAACAATGTAGTTAAGTGCTTTGATTTTTGCAAAATTACGATTTTATTCCAAATCGAGAACTTGTTACACAAATTAAAATTCAAAATTTAGTTATCGTAAATAAATTAAACTTATTTGAGATATTTAAATCATTATTAGTCAAAAGGTAAATTAAAAACACTAAATTATTAAAAACTAGCTAAGGTTCTTACACACATAAGATTTAGAAGCATAAGATTTTGCCACATAGTAGAACCCTAAAGGGGGATCCTTTTTCCTCTTGTATAAAACCCTAGGACCTTATAACCTACTAGCCCCTATCTAAATATTTCTTTCCATTTTTGTCTTTTCGTTTTTAGAAAAACTACTAAAACCCTAAGATATAATATCCTGAACCTTAGCCTCCACTTAATGTTAGTTAAGTTAGATCAAAGAAGGATTAACGTTAACCAACTGAGATTTTCCACTTGCTACTAGGAAATACAGACATGACAGTATGCTAGAAAAAGATGATGGATCACAACCTTCACCAAATAATAAAGTAAGTCTTGAGATTTTAAGGTTGAAATGCGAGTTTCTTACCACACTAATGACTTAAACTTGCTTATACATGTTTAGGGTAGCAAGAAATCAAGCTGTAAAGTAATTTTAGAGTCTTAAAGTCTCATCTTAGCTATGATTAGATTAAGACTACATCTTAGCAAAGGTAAGACCTAGAAACACAACTCTTGATATTAGGAAGTTATAATAGTAGGAAGATAAGATTGTACTAAAAATGTGGAAGTAGATAAGAACATGTGGGATTGGGGCTTTATCGATGTTGTAGATGGTAAAAATGATTGGTGTTGTCAAACTTAATGATTAAAACTATTAAAATTTAGCTAAACTAATTTTTAAGAAAAAAAGAAGATATTATAGGTGAGGTACAGACAACAACATGACCACCCAACTTCTTTGAAACCCCAAAAGTTGCCTTAAAAACCCTTTTCAGCGAAACACATCAAGTTTAAGCTCGAAATAATGAAAATCCAAAAGAACATGGTCAATACACAGGTTTTAGATCAAGTCGTGTAACCCTCTAACCCTAAAAACATGGAAAAAGCTTAGTTTCCCAAAGGAACACGACTAGTACACAAGGTTGTTTATTTGCCCATATTCCTCTCTGACCTTTAGAACTCAAAAGGGATTGAATTTTCTAAAAGAACATGACCAGAACACAGGGTTATGTATTTGCACATGTTCCTCTCTGATCTTGAATTCATTCAATCCCAAAAAACCACGGAGAATACATGGTCTAGTGTATCATCACTTATACCTTTTCGACCCCAAACCTAGGGAGTCCATGACCAATACATGGGCTAAGGTATCTAAGTGTGTAACAGAACACAGCTTAATACCTGTGCCTATAAACTACCCGTGGACTTTTCTAGCCTCTTATACCTTCATCAATCCTCATCTAAATTGCACAAAACTTGACTTGGTTAGTTCCTCAGACTTAAAATAACCTTTTCAAACATGATCTTTAGGTAAATATTGTTAAACCAAAGTGATCTAGAAGTAACAAACGACATAAATAGATTAAAGGTAATTAATCTTACACTAATTCTCAACATTAATTATGAACAGTTATTGGATATTGAGCTTAGAAAGGGATAGCAAGCTCAAACCGACTAAAAGGTATGCAGAAATTGCTTGTTGCTTGCTAACTAAACAACAAAGTTAAACTTGGTCTAATTAAGAGTTGAATGTATAGTTAGGCACGAAAAATAGTGATAGGGAAATTTCTAAGATTAGGCAATCAACTAGGAGTAGGTACAAAATTTTGGCTTATGCAATGTATAAGACCCTATATAAATCGTTGCAATGGATCGTGTCCGTTGGTGGCAACCTGTGAGAGAATGACCTGGACGGGACTATTTTTTATTTTCTTTTCTAATAAATTCTAGGGACTTACCAAACCCCTATTTTTAATGCGTAATTTGCTGAGGGAACCCTACTCTTTTTGCTTGAGGAGAGCCATGAATACTCCTGTGCATGTTGGTATTTCTAGAACTCTAAGAATACTAGTTTGCTAGCTTAAAAATTTAATCAAACTTAACTTGTGCTTATTACATTAGCATAGACATGCATGACATAAGTGTATGTGCTTGAATATTGTGTCTCAGACTTCACAGCTCATTCTTTAATATTTCAAGTTTTGTTGAATATCTGTCGAGGAAGAGAGCCTCAAGGGATACTTTAAGTAGGTAGTGGTGTACAAGACATAAATTTATATGCATTTCTTACAAAGGATTTTGTTGCAAATTCATTATTGTATCTAAGCTGGGTAACTATAATTAAACAATTAATAATATTACATTTTAAAACAGACCATTAGGCACAAAATGTTTTCCCATATGAGTTATGTTATTGATGGGCCCTGTGGGCCATGGTTAGCAAAAGACATGTTTTGTTAAATCTATTTTTCAAACAAGTTAAATTGTGTGGGTTGCAATAAACCCAAAACATGGAAAAACATACAACACTTATTTGAAATTTTTACAAAAATTAATAATGATTTCTTAAATTAAAATTTAACTAGAAATCCACTCAATAAAGAAATGCCTTGCACATATTTCTTAGTGGTGATATGTGTGGCATAAATATCATGCCCTACGCGCTTAGGGCAGGACTATCACAATTTGTATTGTGAGGGTGTTTTGTTCACACTTGGCCCTAATGTAATATAGATAATGGTGTATAGAAGATTAAAGACTTAATTTGTGAAAGGAAATTGAACTTATGTAGTGAATTTGAGGTTGCGGAGACTATTGTGAGTAGAAAGATTATAAAGTCTTAAGGTGTGGGAGTTATGGGGTTACCTATTATTATGACAGGAGATGCTCTTTTAAACATTGATGAGAATGAGAATTTAAAGGAGAATGGCATTAAGAAGTTTATGGAGGGAGTGTGGGATATGGAAAGGAAGGGATAAGAGCATGTTACAAGTTTAAATTATCATTAACGTGCTATTATACTATTGCTTGTTATTAGGTTCATATAAACTTGTACACAGGGTCATTATGAGTGAAAGGAAGTATCAATATTCATGGATATTACTATTCAATTTTGTTAGACTCCCATAATTCTAGTATATGAGGCTCATGATGAGTCGATAGAGACATAGATGGTTATGAGTGATGTTGCGTTATTTTGCTAGCTTTTCTTGGAATTGATTAACTAGATTCACAATGAGTGGAAGGAAGTTGGAGAACTAGTGACATTAACATTGGAGTCAAGCTATTCATATCATCTGGTTTTTTACTCTTTACAGGTTTATGATTTATCAATATGCCTAAAAGACTCCAAAGCCAAGTGCTGTGGATTATATTTCCAAGATTTAGTCTGTGAAGAATTTTTAATAAAGGTTATAAGTGAATTACCTAAGATCACTTCAGCAAAGCACCATCCAAGTGATACTAAAACGATCATCCAAATTCTAGATGCATTTCCACTTATATAGTGCCTTGCTTCTACAGGTTATATAGTGCAACTAAGCAATCGCATGATAGCTTCATAGACAAAGAAATTCATTTACATATATTTTATGTTATTATGATTATGTTATTGCCGTATGTTTTAGTTTCTTTATGAATAGGCCAGTTGTAAACGCTCACGTTTTGGACCTTCATCAATGAAAACTAGAGATTTCTCTCTAGCTCCTACGAAGCGAATTAGAATAAGGCATGCAAACCCTAGATTCAACTTATGTGTTATATTAAGTATAGTTTATTTTATTACATTTTCAATGCATTATATCTACGAGTGGATCATTCATAATCCCTATTTTGCAACCAAAAGTCCATAAAAATCACAAGAACCTAAAATTCTCAATAATATATGACTAATGATTATAGAAAATTAAGGTTACATGAAACCTCCCTCTAACAAAAATTTAAATTGATAATTTTAATGAATATCGTATTTCATAATCTTACACAATCCAATATGATTATAGGATTATGTCACGAAGTAGAGTTTCTTCTAAAAGACCAAATTCTTGCGTAAACATACAATTTGCTTTTTCAAGTATAAGCTATGAAAGCCGCCAAAGGGTATAAAGGAAAATTGAACTTAAAAATAAAAGCCCAATCAAGCTTATATTAAAATAAAATTTAATTATAACTTGACTGAATTTTCTCAAAATTCGACCTTCAAAACTAGATCAATAGAAGAATTACTTATCATTTTCTTCTTAAGTGCCCACGACGAAAAAAATTAGATTTAAACTTGTACAACACACAATATAGGATATTTTCTTGGAATAATGACAAAAATTGTACATGAACCTTCATAAAAAGAATAATTAGGTATCTGAAATTTAGTTTTTAACAATTTAGTACTTCAATAAAGTTTTTGTTGATTTTTTTTCGTACATGAAGTTTAGTTTTGACAATTTTGGTGTATGAACAAACTTTTCATGAACTTTTTTTATGTCTCATTTCACTTGCTTTAGATATGAAAAGAGTCAACGAAAACTTTATTCAGATATTGAAATTGTCAAAACCAAATTTCATTAATGAAAAAAGCTAACGCAAACTTTGTTCAAGTACTTAATTGTTCAAAACCAAACTTTAAGTACCTAATTATATATATATATATATATATTTTTTTTTTTTACAAAAATTCATGTACCTGTATCATTATTAACCCAATTTCTTTTTGTTATGGTGCCCAGTAGAAATGGTCTTTCTTCCAAGATTTTTTTTGGCATATGCACCCCACAATAGTTCACCCTAAGACGCACTTGATCCTCAATATCCATATTCGGTCGTTTCTCTGCAGAGTCGTGTTTAGCCTAACATCGTCTCAAGTCAGTTTTATAAAGGTCTCTGAGTTTTTTTTTTTTTTTCTGTTTGAGGTACGGAGAAAAATTACTTACCTAAATAAGATTTCATTAAAATTAATATCAAATTGCAGTACTAAAATCACATCTTCCAAACTGGATATAAATATCAGCTATTATCACATTTTATTAATGCAATTTTGTGTCTGTAATATCATTGCAAGTAGGGGTGTTCAATTCGATTAACCGATCCATGATTTTATTTTTTAAATCTAACCGTAATGATCAGTTTTTTAATTTACCGATTCTTAACCAATCCATTATAAACAATTAACCGCCTTAATGGTTAACTATTTTTTTGTTAATTTTTTTAATCTTTGGTTTTAACCATTTAACGTAATAGTTTAAGAAACCTTATTTTTTTTGCATCTATCATAATTTTTCTTTAAATTATTATATATATTATAAGAGCTTAAAAAAAGAAAAATTAAAAAAAAAAAAGCTTTAATGTATCATTATCAATAAAATCAAACTAAATCAATTACCACACTAACTCCATCAAACATAGAATAAACATATTACTTTATTAAAATATAAGGAATATTAACATACATAAATTATATGTTTATATATTTAAAAAAATAATTATATATATAATTATATAAAAAATATATTTATAAATATTAAAACGTTAACTATTAACCATCAGTCATTTTCGATTATTAACCGAAACAAAAAACCTGAAAAAATAAAAATCTTAATCCTAAACCAAAATTAATGGATCCATTAATGATATTTTTTATATTAATTTTTTTATTGCGATCTGATTTTTCGTTTTGATCGATTTTTTTTTTTTTTTTTTTTGGCACACCCTAATTGCGCGGTAGTCATGAGATTTGCAACTTTACGTATGTAATAAATTTTTTTTTTTTTTTTTTAAGTCCCTATTGCAGATTGAAATAGCAAAGGAGATAAGATAGCAGAAGGGGACAAGCGGGACCCGCATGTTGAATCAGTGAATCATACTTCTACTTGGAGAAGATGCCGAGTCGCTGATTGAAATTTGCACATCGACACGTGTCACAATTTCAAGCTATGATTCCGTCTTCATAAAAACACGATTACAAGTTGGGATTTTACAATGGATTGTGGTAATTTTTTTTTTTAAACAACCTATATTTTGGTAATTTCATCTTATAGCTAATCTAGACGAGCCGTAAACTCAAAGAGTGATGGAGAAACATTCTCAACCGTGGATGATACGTAGATACAGCAAACACCTAAATACCATTGCCTTTTGAAAAATGTCAATTCTCAAATAGTCCAAAACCATTGGGGCACTCTTTTTATTTATTTATTTTAAATCCATTATGGAAAACCTAATTCTTAGCTCAATCCTACCAAAAAGTTTGTCCATACAACCAGATTAGGTGCGACAAAACGTGCCCTTAGCATGTAAGGAGCACATAACCCACAAGATTGCAGCATTCGGTTTTGCATTAAGTGACCATCATAAAACTTTTTTATACCCCACCCCAGATAGACAGGAAGAGAAACGATTTAATGGATATTACGTCACGTGTAATACACACATGGTATATAATTTTCAATGGTATTCTAACACGTAGACACATAAATGATAACTACTTTGAAAACCACCCACTATATTATCCATATGTTAATATATAATTAGGAATTACACACTACATGTATATCCATATGGCGTGTAAAACCCATCCAATATTTTTCCCTGGAAGAGAGGTTTGTAGATCTGTAATATCGTCCTGGTGCTGACTAAAATCTGGCTACCCTAAATTAAACATAAAGGTCAGTTCTATTGCAATCAAATAGAACTCGAAACTCATCAAATTAGAGTTGACCTCTTAAGTATAAGTCAAGTTCAAGATATATTCAAGCTTAAACTATCAAGAAATATAACCTCTGTGTGTGTATACGCGCGCCTAAAACTAATTGATTCTTGCTTGAATATGTCAAGTGTTAGACGAGTCGAGTCTAGGTTCAAATACTGTATGTCTTAACTGACTCGATTAAAATCTCTAGTCGACATAACAAGAGAGATTAAAAAAAAAAATAACATAAAATTTAGGGGAGCTTGGGACTTCTTTCAAAGAAAATGATGATTATGAAGAATAATCAAGAAAAAAAAATGTACAAACTATACAAGAATAGAAAACCAAGAAAATATTCCATGGTACAAACACACCAAAAAAATAATAAAATAAATAATTAACGGCCTGGCTTGTGATTAGACTTGGAGGCAGGAGTGTATTGCCACCTTTCAAAATCTCATCAAAGCTTCACAACGGAGGAGATTGACATCTCTCTGAAACCAAACTAACGCGCCCACTTCAAATTGTATGAAACGAACATGAGAGGCAAATCTTAGAAGCCAAAAGCTGCCAATTTGCCCCTTATACTTCATGCAGCGATCAGCCTTGCATGTCGAACCATGTCCATCCAGAGGTCGACGACAAAAAGGATATAACCTGAAATAGCAATCCCCAAACAAAAAGGGACAAGAAAGGGAAAGAATAAAATGTTCCTTATGCCCTTTCTGATCTTTTCTTCTCTTTTGTTATAGACAAAAGAATATTCAGGTTAGTTACAAGCCAGCTCCAATCAGATGCATATCTATAGATCACATAACCTAGATTACCATTTACATCTTCATTCTAAAAAGAATAGATTTCCTGATGTATACCAAACCAACCACCAACAGTTCCAAAGCTTATCGTTCCTCCTCATTTCCACCATCTCCCACATTTGAGTACATAGAGAACTATACAGGGCATGACAATCGAATCACACAACTCCTGCCTTACACTATCTTCACCTGTGTAAGTTTAAGTTCACAAAGTTTCCTGTGCATGTATAAACAAGGTCAAAAACGGTGGTGTGACCTCCCATCAGCCAGCGAGTTGATGTCAACAACTCAAAAATAGAGCAGGAAGATGGAATGCATCCTTTTGGTTTTTACAAACTACACCATGAGCAAAACAGTAGGTTATTTCACTCGAAAGTCATGCCTAAATACAGTTAGGTTCTGAGTGAATTTGTCTCTGTTCTTTGAGTCCAAACTTCGAGTGACATCAGCCATTAGCTTGTCAAAGCATGATGAAAGACGTTGATGCTGATCTATAGGCTGTTAAACAAAAAAATGATAATCGCTATCAGATATAAAAGAAACAAAAGAAAGAAAACCAATGGCAGGTGCAGGTATGCACATGATGATATCACAAATGACTCGTAGAAATAACATGCAATTTTCCATGATCAAGCAAGACAGGTGTTACTGGCAACATGGTTTAGTAGGGAGTTGATTGCGTTTGTCAGCAAGTTTAAAATTATGGAAGACAAAGTGGCAAAAACATAAGGGCACCTTCGTTCAAAGATAAGATATAACTAACCTATGGTTTTTTTTGTACAAAATAAGTATGCCAGAGAGATTGTGTGTGTGTGTGTGTGTGTGTGTAAATAAACAAATAAATAGAAAGAAGGCATACTTGTGAAGCCAAAATTTGAGCCTTCAAATTGGAAAACACCTACAACAAGCAGCAACGAATATATGAGATCAATAGAAACAAGCAAGAAGCTCAAGATCCATACAGAAAGCTAAGCCTTAGCATGCATAGGACCAAAGTCTTGCAGCACTGTTACTGCCATACCAAACACGTACACAACCACAACTTGTTGTCCATTCATTCCTTTTATAGTTTTTCCTAACATTGGTTAAGAATAGTTACAAAGAATGCAAAATTCAACAAGTCAGGAAACACTTGCAGCATATCCTATGCCATAACTGTGCTTTCTTTATTGATGAAGGAAAGCAAGCATGGAGGGAGTGAAACCATAAAAAGAAAACTAGAAACAAGAAGGCCACTAAATTTAAAGAAGACAGTGATCGTTCCTAATCTTATTTCCATAGACTTCTCAATTGTGGAGATTGGACATCAAAACACTTGGCACCAATTATTTACACCATATGAGTACACATCCATGATGCATCCACCTAAAATTATAAAGATGTCTTGATGTCTTTCTTTTGGCATATCAGTGTCTACATCGTTGTAAAAAAAAAATTACCAAAATATGATTTATACAAAGTTAATTACCAAAATATCAAATCAAAATCTCATTTAGGAAATGTGACATAAAGAATTACATATATATCACACTTATAAGATGCAACAATGGAAAGTACCATCACCGCTATATCACATTTGGTAAATGCAACAATGGTTCAGATAATGAATGCCGCACCTTACGTATGCAATATTGCCTAAACTAATGTTGCACTCCAAACATGCAACTACTTAAAAAAACCTATATTGCATGTCACACATGCAATTTTCTGTCAGTATTTTGGTAATTTTTTTTTATATAATCAAAATTTATGTAAATAATTTTCTGACGGATCGGTAAACCGACAATTTCCTCTCATTCATTCATGTGTAAGCACAATTATAAGAAAACTACCAATATCCTCCATTAACCCATCCACATTCCCTACATTTTTCCTTCACAAAATATAATCTGCATCAAATAAAGGCCTAAAACCAGTTAGACCATGAATAAGTCTGCTTCCCCTCACTGCCTGGAAGATCCTACAATAAATGAATTGGACGCTCATACAAAGATGCCACATAATATCCTTAACCAAAAAAAAAAAAGTGGTAGAAAACCCAGTCTACGGTTGTTGACTATAGTTTATATATGAAAATGTAGTACCAGAAACATGGATATGAACCCAACTGAAAGCCAGTTGGACATAAGTTGCGAGTTAAAATGATACAAGAAATTGAATGCGTAATGGTGTAGAGGTCAAAATTTAAAAGCTTAAATTTAATTCTGAACTTCCAATGATGTCTCTCATTCCCACGACATAACAAAACATGCACATTACAGAAATAAGATTGACATGTATGAAACACCTCAAACAAACTACATGCAGGAAGACCAAACAAAAATTTACGCAAAGAAGAAACCACCTGCTCATTGATGAGGATCAAACTAAGCATTGGTCTACTGAGACTCCATTGATTTCCACAATCTTCAAATAGAACGATCTCAAAAAGAGTCTTCAGAATCTGCACCAGTAGAAATGCTATAATGCAAGCATACTCATGAAACATTATCTTCCCAGGGATACAACTCCAAATAATTAAGATATAAATCAAACATTATAAAATGAAATAATTAATATAACTACAGATTTACCAAGATGTAAAGAGTGAGCAAAGATTCATCTTACTTGTGGAAACAAATTGGGGCAATCTGAAATATGCCGTGCAAGACTAATTGCAGCAGGTGTAGTGGGTCCCTCCCCCATAGTGATGATGTTAAAATAAAAGGCAGCCAAATTATCGACAGCAGACGCACACTGAACCAAAAGGGAAAAATATTGAAATTTTCACGGTTAGAATAATTTGCAGTTCAAACGCAAAGGGCTTATTTAGTTTTCTCAGCATGTTTATGATGGAACCAAAAGTTATAAATAACAGAGTATCTAATAAGAGGGAAAAGCACGCCTCTAGACATTGGGACAAGGGAAAGAAAATAACAGGTACAGTACATCAGAAAAGTGAAGGCCATTCTACAAAGAATCAAGGAGAAAACAATACCTGAGTTGAGATATTAGTATCCAAACCTTTCAAACCCGATTCAAGTGAGCTCACGATATGCGTGAAAGTACTTGTATCAAGATTTAAAATAAAAGCGACGTGACTGCTAAAAAGAACCTCAAGAAATGCAAAGTAGGCTCTTGTTAGCTGCAAAAAAGCAAGAAAGATAAAATTTCTTTCAGTATCAGCAATATAATTGAGTCCAACAGATATAACCTAAATGTTACTTTTTCAGCAGGCAACATGGAATCATTTTTTTTACAATGAAATGACAATCTTGACACCAATTTATGTTATAAGCCTCAACGCAAGATCTAACATAGGTGAAATGCATAAAATATCAGCTCCTTAGAACCCTCCAACCTCATTATTACTGATAATGAACTTTTTTATTTCTGCAAAGAATCTCTTACTAATACATGCTTCTCTACCTTCACTTTCCCAAGGTAAAAGATAATGTTGAATCTCACGGTATTTCCTAAAATATAATGATAAATCAAACAATATCTTGTAATATATGCATAAACCAAAATAGATAAAAGTAGTAAATATCATTCATAGTTTCCTATTAAGATATCCCCAGCCTTTTACTAAGATTTTGAATAGCGATAATGAGTTCAAGTTAATCATAGTTGCTTCTTAATTAGAGAAAGACGATAAAAAAATTCCCAATAATGGTCCTTGCAGATCGGATCATCCCTAGAATACCATAGCTTGAGCAGTAAAGTCACCGCTGAATTTCAAGACAAGGACAAGAGTTGGCAAATTAATTCATTCCTTTGGGAATAACAGGATCACCAAAAAAGGAATAACCCTATGCTGGACCAGCTTTATTAGGAGAAGCAGGAAGACAAGGCAAAGGTATAGTGACATTGTGGTCCCTTGGTTTAGGAGCCTCTGCAACAACATTGACTCTTGAAAAGAAATTTTTGCCATTTTAAGGGCTAAAAGGAGAGGAGACATGATTGGGAACACTAGTTAGGAAATAAGAGTAAGAATTTTATTTTTTTAGTTTTGATTTCTCAATGAGTTTCATGGTTTTATAAGGTGGGATAGAACAACAGGAGCTTTTAGAAAAGTTTTGATGGCCATGGTGGAAGGGACAAGAAAAGTGAGCATAGGCACCACAAGCATAAGTTAAGAGAAGAAAGGGCCAGCACCCTGAGGCCCTCATGCTACAAGAAGCTCAAAACGAACACCTAAAAGTAATGGTCTCCCAGGTGAGGGCCCTAGAAAATAGACAGTATTTTCTCTGTCAATTAGTGTTAATAGATCTCATTTTTAAATTCAATAAACAAAATTTACTGTTGATAGATAACGGATTTGGATGAACAAAAGCAATACATTTACGGTAGAGTATGCTTAGTTTGAGCATTTTTGCAAGACTAAAGCAAATTATTAACTTTTGCATACCTTGCGATAAGCCAAAATATCAGCCAAGGGGATTGATAATGTCATCTTCAAAGCCATATCAAGTGCATCAGAAAGTGCTCTATCACCATATAACTCGAAGACACCAAAGTTGACATAGTTTCCAGAAAGAGCTGTCATAAAGCAGATGTCAAAAAGAAGTATACAGGTATAGATCTAAGAACCATATCAAATAGCTAGCATGTGAACCGAATTTCCAATGCAATCAAAATTGTAAAGGTAATAATTAAGTCATAACTTGTTCAAACTGAAAATTGGCAGCCAATTAATAATTAAAAGAATCAAATCAAAAGCGAAGAAAGCATTCAGCCAAAATAACAATCATCAAGATCACATAATCATATTGAAAGGACCAACCAAAAAACAGAATATCAATTGTACAGCTTGGTCCAGAATCTGATCTGTAAAACAGATTCCAATGTGAAATTGCCATTAAATAAGTTAAACTAAACTTCTTTCCTGACGATTCCAAAAGCATTTTCTGGAAGTTGGGCGGCTGATCCAGTTGAAAGAGTACAAAACAGCACAACAAAAAAACTCTTTCTATTATTTAAAAGAATCACAATGTATAATGAGATGTGTTTTTCTCTCAAGAGGCACAGATGTAGTTGTACTAATAATCTAATAAAAAAGGAACCACTTTATGAGGCTCATCCACCAATATGCCATCTAATAGATAAATGCTT
Source organism: Combretum micranthum (assembly GCA_024138025.1). Classification (NCBI taxonomy): domain Eukaryota; kingdom Viridiplantae; phylum Streptophyta; class Magnoliopsida; order Myrtales; family Combretaceae; genus Combretum; species Combretum micranthum. Next base: position 653,496 of record JAMXBD010000605.1, read on the forward strand.
TTGTTAGTGATCAGGTTACCCACCTCAAGGGCTGCACTATAGATGGCCCTGCATTTGTTTGTGATATTATTTGAAACTGACTTGCTTTCCTTATCAATGAAATTGCACAATTAACCAAAAACATCCGCTTTAAAGACAAGCCATAATTTGTCACTAATCAATAATGCTGTATCAGAACATTCATATTTTACAATATACACTTCCCTATCCTTTCTCGCCTGCATCTGTACAGTGATTTTATAATTTCGTAAAACACTTTAATTAGCGGAGTAGAACCTCTAGATCCATAATATGACTTCTTTTTCCCACAATCAATCCCTGAGCAAAATCGTAATGATGATTTTCTCATTCTAACAATAGCCAATTAAAGAACATATGCTCTTAATTCCACATTCTCCACCCTCACCAGAAAGCAAATGGCAATCCATTACTATTCCACCAAATGAATTTGGGAACTCATGCAACTGTAATAACCAAGAAGCATCCATTGAACAGCCCAAATGAAGAAAAAGAAGAAGCATCTCCAAGTCACCTCCATTTATCAGAGAAAAGTGAGAAGAAAAGAAGCAGCAGTAAGTTTCCACATCAACAAAACTCTTTTTAAAGTATAATTTTTTTTGTGAACTTTCGGTACTAAAAAAATATAGGGAAAAAAAATTGCAAGTAAAATCAGAACTTCAAAAAAATTACATTCAACTGATAGTGTCACTACTCTCTAGAAATATCAGAGAAACAATCAAAGAAACAACCCAATAAAAATGTTCAATTGTATGATCAAGCTCTTACCTCTAGAGAGAATAGTTAAAGAAATCCAAATGCCTTTGTACTTGAAAGCATATATGTCAGCAGCATTTGGGAGAGACAAGATTCTTGACCCATACGTGACAATTAATTTACTCACTTCACGGAAAAGAAGGATGCCATTAGGTGAAGACGAGTCAAACGTCAAACGTTGGGCTTTGTTTGAGACAAACTCAGCCATAAATTTTAAAAGTGGGGTGGTCACCTGCATATATTTAGAGCCAATATTAGGAAAAGTAATAGCTTTCATGAATCAAGTACAATATCAAATAAACCAGGCAACTTTGTATATGAGAAATAGAGGACTAGAACCAGAAAAGATCCTAGTCAACAATAAGTTCATATATGCAACAGATAAACTGCAACTTGCACTAGTAAATGAAGACAAACAAATGTAAAAGCAAATTTTCAAAACATGGAAAAACCAGAAGAATGTCCATACTCCTTAAAGTCATACAAGCAAATTTAGGCCATTCATCCAACTTCAAGCACCAAGATGTAATGGTGATTTCTCAGATCACCATGAGCTCTGCATTGTTGTTAAAATTGTGATTCAACTCCTAGAATCGGGCGAGTTTACGATTCTAGATGGATCTCACTATTTAACTCGCAATCAAAATCGGTTCCCCACCAAAATCGCGTTTTTACACGGTAGAATCATAAAATCGGACGTTTCCACACGTTTTTACCAAGTCTACACCATGTTCATTTTTGTCATTATACTTTCTCTCTTTTTACAATTTCTACCAGCCCAAAGTTAATTTTTATCGTCTTCTTAGCCAAAAAAAATCTTCATCATTTCAAAGTTCAACCTATTTCGCTCAAGTTCTACTTTAAAGCTTTCTACTTTCTGGATCTACTGTTCAATCTTCAGTGAATAAAGGATTTCTTGTCAAGTTCCACACTTCCACTTAAGGAAGCAGACTTACGTGTTGTCTGTTGAATCTTAAGAAAATCAAGATCACAAATCAGGTAAGATTTTTGAGCCTTGATTTATTTGTGTGCACTTCATGTGTTTGCGTTTTTCCTCTTTTCTTTTTTTTATTCATATTGGTTAAAGACTATAATTCCATAAACAAATTGAAATACCCGGCTGTGGCCTCTGCCATTTCTTGTCTTGCATCGTTATCATCCCTATATGGAAGCTTAAATTATGATTGTTGTTTAGTTTTATCGTGGATGTTGCCATTACAGACTTGATGTTTATGGCTAAGTGCAGCGATGTTTGATGTTTTCAAGCAGGGAGGTCTTCTAAATAGAAGGCTTGAGAAAGACTGGTTTGGATTGTATGAAAATTAGATTCTGTTCTAAATTTAGTGCATGTACATCATTATCATCTGGTTTGGTTTGTCAATTTGCAATAAGCTAGGACTACTCCTAAACAGAACTAGAAGGCTTGAGAAAGACGCATAAAAGGTTAAATGTTTGTGTTCACAAAAACAAGATAGAGAAAGAGAGATGAGGGGGGGAGGGACAGGGGTTCAATAGGAGAGGGGGCTTATTGATTGCAGATACAGAATCCTTTATAAGTTGTGGATTCAAGATGTGAAGTCTTTTTGTTGAATTTTTCTAGGTGGGATCAGAACTTGTTACTCCTAATTGTTTTATCGGTGACAAGATTATTTTTGTTGAATTTTTCTGAAAATTTCTGGGAGGTTCTACTATTATTTTGGGAAACCAATACAAACAGCTGGTATGTCGATCTTTTAGGACTAACCTTGAAGGGTGAAACTTCTAATTTATGTTCCTTTTATCATATTGAAGGGTGGAGAGAAGCACTTAAAGACAGAAAGAAAGCTCATGAATAATAAACTTGGTACCCAATTCATGTATTGGCAAAACTCAAAAGAGGCGAATTCTGAATTGACATGTTGAAGCTTATATATTTAAAATGTCTGAAAAGGTTTTGAATTGGTTTATATAAGTTCCTTCATGATTTTGTGCTTCCAGCTTGAGTCAATGTAGGGTTTTATAGTTGTTTCTCAGTAGAAGCTTGCCATGCGTTTTTTTTATTGCATCCTTCTATTTATTCAGTGGTATGAAGCTGCAACTGGGTTCTTTACTTCTTTTGGGGATGGGAAATAAGTCCATGAAAGAACAACCAGTAAGGGAAGAAACTGTTAAAGAGGATCGTGCCTCCTCTAAACCCTCCCACTGGGTTCTTTACTTAATTTGTATGATTAAAATGATTTGGACAGATTAATTGAAATATATGTGTTATAATAACCAACTTAAAAAAAAAATTATTTAGAGTAACAAATGAGAAATCCATCTAATGTCTCTGTTTTTTTTTTTTTTTTTTTAACATTATGTTTAATTTGCTATAATGAAATTATCATTCTATCAATTTATTTTTACTCTATTAGTTGTCTCCAATACTTTCAACCAAGTATTAAACTTCCGATACTACTCTAAAGATTCAATTGATCACTAAATAAATTAATATAATATAACTTATAGTGTATGTGCATATTTTCTACTTAAATTTAAAATTATACATGCTTCCCACAGCCATGGACTCCCTGGAGGCTTACAAATGAAATCACAAATAGATCTGACCTCTTTTTTCAGACATATATGTCCTTATCTAAATAAAATGAAATAAAATAAAAAAATCTTTATTTCCAAGTGCATATGGTGCAAAGAATTAATGCACCAGAAATGTATGGATTTAGTTCAGATAATGTGGTGACCGGTGAGAGACATTTGTCACACGCCCCACACACTGTCGGTCTACTGCTCCACTATATGTATTTGTAGTCGTTTTTAATAACTTCTCGTCCGGTGGTTTTGTTTAATTGTTTATTATTTAAAAAAACTTGTGCCTCCTTCCTGTGCATGTTGATCTTCTCATTCATGCATGTCCATTGTTCAGACCATGATATTAAATAGAATCTAGTTACATTTGCTCATGTTTTCATTCTAACTTTATTTCATGTCTTATACAGGAATTTGAGTAGAAGCTGATTTTCTTGCATCAAAATGTCATCTTCTAACTCATCTAAGGAGAGTTGTAAAAGAAAACATGCACCTAGAAATAGATCCAATGCTCGTTAGGAGCAAGGAATTGATAATGACAATAATGAAAAAAAGGTGAAATGCAAATACTGCAACAAAGTCGTCAGCAAAGGCATCTTCATATTCAAGAATCACTTGGCCTGTACGCGTAAAGATGTAGAGCCATGCATAAGTGTGCCCAGTGATGTTAAAGAGCAAATGTTAATAATTTTGGTAAAAGCAGCAAAATTGATGAAGATGACACTGTAGAAGAAATTGGAGCAATTATGAATTTAGAGAGTCATAGAAGTAAGGGTCAAAAATGATTTAGAGATTCATAATACTCATGCTATTGAAGCAGAAATGAAAGCAGAAACTTCAAAAGGCTTAGAATTAGAAGACATGGATGTTGCTAGTAGTTGTATTGATAATGAAGTAGACGATGACGATGACGGTGATGGTGATGGTGATGGTGATGGAAGAGATGATACTAATTTTGATGATATTAGGGCAAATGATGATTTATTTTAGTTTATCCTTTTATTATCATATTGTGTTGTAATGCACCTTTTATTGGCAATTGGCACTAATATTTATAATTTAGTTTTATGTGGTAGCATAAGGATTGTGCTTGATTATCAATACTATGATATGACTATTGAGTATTGAGTATTGACTCTATGAATGTTATTATGACATATGATTAAAATGTATGTTGATTTTTTAAGTTTCTATTATCCATTTTAAGTTTTTCAAAACTAATATAAGCAATTCTTTAGAGTTTGAAAGCTATTTCACATAGGTCATAAAAACTTAAGCTTCTCATTTCGATTCTACTAACCCCAACGATTCTACGTAGAATCACGAGTTTGACTACCATGGCTTTGCAGTTATCTAATTTCATAGAACAATAGGATCTTATGTTTAATTTTATAAGAATCATGACTGCACTTTCAAATGATTAGTTCAAAATTCAAGCAAGAGAGAGTTATTTCATCCCTATTTTTTCTGCCCCCACCCAATGGAAAAGCCGACCCTCCAACAACACAGATTCCCTATTATACTTCTACTAAAAAACTTCAATTATCTAATTTGGCTGTGCCATTCAATTTCATGCACTCTCCTCCTCTTATTTCCAAACCATTGTCCCTGTCCACTAGCACCTCTATTAGAAGATCATCAGTGAGAAATTTATTCACACCAACCAGCAAATCCTGGGCAATTTTAGATTGACTCTTAATATCTTGAAGATGGAGATAATTCCAATCCAACTCAACCATTAATTTATCAACAAGTGTAAAGCCATAAGCTAGGTTTTTGTTACTGAAAGCCTTTTATACACTAGCAGTTCCATTAATTGGAAGGGGTTTTAAAAAGAGAGAGAGAGAGAGAGAGACAAAACATAGAAGTAGAGAAGAGGTAATCTAATGACCTCTTTATTTTAACTCTTCTTATTCCATGATGTCTTCTTCCGAGCTTGACAAGATTATTGAATTCCAAACCAGTCTCCGTAAATTTTTAACATTATGGAATTACTAAAGTATTCCATTGGCTAATTTTCTTCATTCAGGAATTGGCAAGTAATCATGGGATTCATGGAGTGTGCAATTGTCAGAAAGACTAGCACTAATAAATCATTAAGCATAATGAAACCAACAAACTAATTTTTCAGATGAACATGCTAATTGCTACTGAAGTGGAGACTGTAGAACTATTTATTCTTATACTGTCTCCACCTCAAAGACTATGGAATGAACAAATTATTTCTTCATGTGATAGTAATGGATTTGCTCAGGAGGAAAAAGTTAAAGCTCCCAACTTAACCTTTTGTGTGTGCACACGTTTTGGAAGGTGGGTGGTGAAGGAGCAGGGGAATAAGGGGGAAAATTCTGGAAAAAGAAAATAGAACTATGCTTGCAAACCCTAGAGGACAAGCTTGGAACAATGGTTAAATTGCTTATTATGACCTATATCTCATTTCAAAAAGTGGAAAAAGAGTCTTTGCAAACTGTAACCGTACAGCTGCAAAAATATGTATCCTCCATCCCCTTTACTTCCAAATTTTCTAAGTAATATACTTTCTCAGCCAGGTGTGGATATGAGAGAGATTCCACATGTAGCAGAGGCATCTTTAGACACAGATTTTTGCACGATTCCCAATGCTTGTAGCCATGACCCATGAACTATTGGTCACCAAAGAAACACCTTAGCTTGTTGCACCAAGACTCACCCTCATTATCGGATAAGTGATTTTGATAAATTACACAATTAAAAGTTCTACAAAAAAAAAATCCAAAGATGGATTCTTCTGAAATAAGATTTTCTCCTCTCTAACAAATAATCAAAGGTTTGTCAAAACTACTCCTATTTGCTCCCTTCCCCATATTCTCACCAACGATCAATATGATTGTAACTTCCAAATGATTTAAAATTACACTCGACTAAAGCCAGTCAAAGGCCTGTAGTTTGACATTCAATACTAACTTCAGATCACATTACAAAAAATTCATCCACAGGGAACCATACGTAAGAATGAAGCAACATATTTAATAATTGTGTACTGGGGTAATAATTAAAGCACTGGTAATATTTTGAGTACCCTATCAAGCAACCAAATGAAAATTGCAGAAAGCAAACCTACTGTAGTGGGATAAGGTTGAAAATCTATATGCATAGGGCATCACACGGACATCATCAAATTAATGAATTAATGTTGCAATAACTTTCCCATTTTAAAACATAAAGAGGAGTATTATACTACATAAGCATTAATCAATTCCAGTCCAATAGAATGTGAAAGGAAGGGAAGGCACTCAACAAATGTTGCTACAATGACAACATAAAACAAAGAAACAAATGATGACTAGAAAAGCAGTATTACAACTCAAAATGAATGACAAGCACAGTACAGGCATTGTTTCCCAACTTTATAAAAATTTAAAATTATATATATTTAGAGACTAAAAGAAAAGATCCCACGCGAGTTTTCAATGACACCATACCTCTGGTGTATCACTCCAATGAGATATTCCTTTTAAAAGAAGTGGCATATGAGCTGGATAGATCCAGTCAAACAGAAACCCATAAGTTCTGCGCCTGAAATATCAGAAAAATAAATTAAAGCAACCAAAACCTTCATTAATAACTATAAGAAAGGTGGAATTTCTAAATACCCATTTGTAGCCATTGCAATTCCTCTGAGATCCCTCATCAAACCAATTAATGCAAACTTAACAGCATCAGTACGGAACAATGAGTCAGGTGTTGATTCCAAGCTAATAAAAACCTGAGACAAAGTTAACATCACATGAATGCTAATAAAATAATATGCAAGAAAAGTCAAAAAAGTTCCACAAGTAGACAAAAATAAGAAAAATGAAATCAAGATAGACACAAGCAAGTTCTTTAGGTTGGAAGAAAATTCTTGGGCGCTTGACTATAAGGACAGATGCAGTTTAAGGACACAACATATGTGTCTCAGCCAAGAAAGAGTGAATACTTGATAGAGTGGCTCCATTGAAGCTTTGAACTTTACTGGACTATCCTCCAAAAATATTAGCCAGCCAATAGTATAATAAAATGTTGTCCTGCTGCGTGAGCATCTGTACTCCTCCAAAAAGGGGAAGTGCTCTCGCTGAAAGTCAAAGGAAAAAAAAAAAAGATGATGAAATAGTATAAAACAAAAAGATGAAGAAATAAAATCATAGCGGGACTATTACAGTGTGATTTGCAATAATAAATTTAACGGTATCCAATTTCAGCAGCAGCTTCCCTGTCATATACCTGCATGGGTAGGTGAGACAATACATGAGAAATATACAGAAGGCAACAGCCAAGAAAGTGCAGTAAAGCTAGAGACCCACCCTGAAGCCAGCTCCAAAAACAGACTCAAAGTGTGCTCAATGACCGCTTCACTCTACAAAGGAACAACCTTAGATAAATTATAGTAGTAATTATTAACTCCCAAATACACAGAAGCAGACTTTCACCTGTGTGTAGCACTTAAGGTTGACAGCAATTTTCCCAACAATCACATTCAGAAGTAATAAATGGTCATGAAGGCCAAGAAGCTCAGACAACCTACCATACAACTGCTGCAACAGAAAGAAGTGCCTCAAGGAACACATACAGCAAGGAAAACCAACTCTTGAATCAAGCAATAATACTAACCTTTGAGGAGTGCATTGCTTGATCACCAACATATGACTTCCGGAAGTGTTGAAAAAAGGTGAGTATTGCTCGGTCTAGTCGTTGCTTGCTGAGTTCATTATATCGCTGAGAAATTTCCAGGGTTATCAAATATTAAACAAGATTTGAATGCTAAATCAAAGCACATTTCTTATACAAAAGAGAAGCAAGGTCACACGATTTCTCTACAAAAATGGGGTCACTGTAGGTAGTGCCATTAACTACCAAAGGAATAACCAAAATGTTGGTCTTGATTTCAGTCATTTTATCAATGGATGAAGAGTGACTAAAACTTAAGTTTGTGTAGTGTGGGTTGGGAGATGGTGGTGGTTGTTAGATTGGCATTGAATATCATATTTAGCAAAACTTCACGTGTAATATAGAAAAACAGCCAAAGTTCAAAAGTGTTTTTAAATATCTTTCTCTAAAGTAGTGCATTGAAGGTCATAGAAGGGAAAGGGAATTAGTAAATTGATAAAAGATCAATAGTTACAAAGGTAAAGTGATAGGGCCAAAGGGGAGTGGATCGGCAGGAAAGCAGAACAGGAGAACGGAAGGGGGGACAAGGAAAAAAGGTGGCAGACCATAGTAAGAGCTAGGTGAGGGGAGGAAAAAGCATAGAGTCTGGGGTTTACCTAGCTAAAGTGATCACATAGGTAGGGAATCCTAGAGAAAAGCCAAAAAGACACTAGAACCACTCCAATTGTCTAACACCAATCTAGTGCATTCATTGCAGTAGTTCAGTTTATATATATAATAGAGGCTGCTGCAATCCAATTATCCTTCGGTTATAATATCTTCTTCTCTCACTGCTTCTTATCAAGATTATGAGAGTATTTTTAAATAGAAATAACCAAAAACAAAGGATAATGATACTAAGATAATTATGAGCACCTGGCAGTGTAGCCTAGTGTCAGTCACATTAATTAACTGCAACACACGAGCTGAAAGTTCTGCATCTAGCACTTCCTGTGATTCCATACTGCGTCAAAGCAATGGAACAGATTATAAGTCTACAAAGGTTACACAAAGACAATGATTCCAATGCAAATCACCAACACACCAGTATTAGAATACATAATGTGAGTCAAAAAGAGAAGGAAACAACTTTAACATAAGGCTTTATGCGTCAGTAAATGCTCAAATATGTGTCTGAAGGAATGGGACATTCTGTCTGAAGGAAACAAAACCTATATAGCGATTTGAAAAGGAAAAGTCCCCACCTGCATCCAGCACATTGCTTTACTTTTAGTATAGCTGCAATAATGTGAACAAGCCAAGCAAGTTTCTCTTCAATTGCTGCTAGATCGGTAATGTCACCAGAGGGTACCCGTGCTCTCTCCTATACCAGTAAATTTAGTTCATTATATTAAAGCAAAGCATCAAACATAATAAATTTCAAGAATTTCATCAACAACAGTTTCGTATAGTTGAAGGCACACCGTATAAGTGTGCAGGATGGGCTCCATCACTTGTATTATGTACAAGCTACTGCTCTCATACTGCAAGCAACAAAATGAGAGAACCTGGTAAGATATGCTTTGCACCCTACAGTACAAACAGCTCAAAACACAACAATGGCAAAAAAGACATCCATGAGCTTCATCAGACAAAAATGGCCACTCATGCAACTTTTTAAATTAAAGGAAAAATGAAGTAACAATTAGAAAAGTTGGCACCAGCACGTGCACCTATACAAAACAATGTACAATTGCAGTCCAGCGCAACCAGGCATTCTAAATGCTGCCATATATCACCAATCCAACCAATAGAACAGATCCATTGTCTATTATGTACAAGTTATTGCTCTCATATTGTGAGCAACAAAATGGGAGAAACTGTTAAGATAAGATTGGCACCTAGCAATACAAACAGCTTGAGACACAACACTGACCGAAAAGACATGCATGAGCTTTTTCAGATAAAAAGGTCAGTTGGCAATTTAATGAGTCAACAAGATTCTTTTAATTAAGTGAAAAAAGAAGACTTAATTAGAAAGGATGGCACCAAAGGTGCTCTATACAAAACAATGAACAGCTTTTGTCTAGCGCAACACAGGTAATTTAAGATTGCTGCCAACCAAAAAAAAAAATAAAAACACCTATCTCTGATACAAAATTCTATTTTATACAGTTCTAGACATTCTTCCATTGTCAATTTTTTTTTTTTTTTTAATTTAAAGGGAGGAGGGTGAATTGGTGGATGGTGGTGGTAGTGGTCAGAAACATTCTTCCATTTCTCTCTATTAGATGTGGAACCTGGAATCTGCAAAGGTAAGGAAAGCAGTCAAGTTGATCTTGGAGAAGTTCCACATTATCAAGAGGATTCTCAGAAGGATCATCAGAAAATCCAGCCTACAAAAGAAGAAGGGGAACAAAAAGGTTGATAAGGATGCTCATTCACTATTAAAATGGATGGACAAAGTTCTGAAAGAACAGAATTTTTCAACAAACCTGAATTGAGTCAAATCGTGATGTAATGAAACCCTCAGTGATCTTAGGGACAAATTCATCCAGCAAGCTTGGTGCATCACCCTTCAAATAAGGAACAGATGTCACCAACCTCGACCACAGGCCTAAAAGATAATAGACACTGCTGCTAGCCCACTGGTAAAGTACATGCTTGATCAGCATATCAACAATAATAATCACTAATCTCACTAAACTTTACAGAACCAACCAACCTGCCAAGATTGCAAGGACTTCAATGTAAATTCTGCTACTAAATGTATCCAGTCACTATAGCCTTCCACATTAACAAGTTCTGATAACTGCAGGACAAAGATTGTAAATAACTGCGTCAGACATACAATTAAGCAGACACAAGCAACTGAATTGTCATGTCAGATTTAGGGCCCAGTTCATTCTGTCCATTTTTTTAATCCTACAAAATCTTATCTATTTCAATACAAGGAAAAAAGAACTACCTTTGCTTTAACATTAAATGCAGGTTATTATCAGTATATATGAGTGTGAGCTACAACTAATATTACAGATTTAAGAAAACAATTCCAAGAAAGTTATCAGTCAGTGATAAGTAACATAAGTTGAAAAGGACTTTCACTGCATTGATCTACTATACATCAAAGGAAAGGAACGAAAGTAAAGAAGGAAATATAGCCAACAATCCGGCTGTATTGCTAGAAGAGCTACATGTTGTACTACATTAGCTAGAGTTCTTATATAATTATGTTACTTGGAATAGAGATAAATGCACCCTTTTGCAGACTTAGCACATTGACCTATATTCCTTTTGATTTCAGTTATTGTTTCCTTTTTTGTGGTATGTATAGAGAATTCCATTTTTCCTTTTTTTATAATTTTCAAAAATTATGGAAAATATCCTAAATTTAAAAAAATAGATTTATTTCCAAAATAACAAAAACAAATTCCTTTGCCAAAATCCCACAAACTAAAACTATACCCAAAAAAGGAAGACACCAGTAATATCCTTGCTCTCACCATGGTTTAAACATGTCCCTCATTATTCCTGTGTATCCGGCTATCCTTTTCTTTGGGGGAATAAGCATGATCATTTTTATGGTTCATCATATAGAACATATATAATCAATATACAGTAGTAAGTTATTGTTCAATAAAATAGCAAATCAAAGAAATATATTACAAGGCATATAGTAAATATAGAAACTTTTATTTGACACACCAAAACAGCATATGATTTATAGTGAATTCAATTTATAATCAATAATAAATAATCATTTTTTTTAACATTCACTGTAAGCACAGTTCAGTCCCACAAAAATTCTCCAAAATCAACTCAAGTTAAAATATTTCCCAACAATCACCTGATAATTTACTCTGAAACGTCCAAGAAGGCGGCAAAATTCATGATAATTATCATGATCAGCAAGACCTGAACAAGATCCATGTGCAGAAGCTTCAGTGATAAGAACAAAGGAATGTAGATGACAAACCAAAACAACACATAAAATAGAGTTTAAAACAAATGAATATAATACTATAATCAATAGACAAAAAAAAAAAAAAATTCCGGAAAGGTACCAAATTGATTACCAATCCTTTAAAGGAAACCAATTTGAACCATAAATTTTGGTTCAACCTAATTGGGTCCTCAAATTTTACAAATAGGGAAATAAGTCCCTAGGATTTACAAAACACATAGATAAGACACCTCAAATCACCAAGATACACAGATTTGCACAATTTTGACCGAAAACGGTATTCTATCAAATTGTTGTTTTATCTTGCCTTGTTTTCAACAAGAAGAAGAAGAAAAAAAAAAGAATGCGCACACATGGAATAACATAATGAAGTTACCGCGGCCATCATCCAAATTCGTACCAAGTTGTACATTCTGGTGATTTGGGAGACTTACTTGCTCCCTTCATAAAGTTAGAAGACAATACTGGATTAAACTAAGTACGGGGCTAAATTGTTTTCCTATAAAAGTAAAGATCAATTCAGTATCTTGGTATTAGATATTTAAGATCAGAAGTCGGAGAAAACTATTACACAAAAAGCATAAATCACTCAGGACTAAAATGTGAAGGGAACAACAAAAAATACATACTAAAAAACATCGTCTTTATGGTTTTTTTTTTTTTTTTTTTGGTGTGTGTGTGTTGTTTGGGGGGGGGGGGGGGTGGGGGGTGGGTGGGTGTTATGTTAATTGTTAAGCAAGCCTACTTTAAAGTAAAAGGCCTTAATTTTTATTTAATCTGCAAGAAATCAATTTTGCTTCTATATACAAGATACCCCAGGTATATTATACCCATAGATTCAAAAGCAGTGATCAATTCCAAAAACATACCATCCATGCAATAAATTGTTCTTGAGGCAAGTCAAAGGCTCTATAGATAATTTTATTCTTACAGCTGTGAACAGTGGAGGGGATATCAGATTCACAAGAAAAACTGAATGGTAGTGGATATTTCATCCTGAGATCACATTTGTTCTGCTTGTTTAAATTAATACTGGAGCAGAGATTTAAATCCAACATCTCTTCCTCTATATACATATTAAATTAGTATCACAATTATCTAATCTAAAAATTTAAACTTATAGAGGTGTATACTTGTTTATTGGTACTCGTCATTCCCCCTCACTTGGGTTAAGAATTTAATTAATGAAATCAAGAGGATAAATTGATTAAATGGAGTGAAATGATGATATTAAAATTTGAGCTCAAGAGTGAGCTAAGTTAACAAGTATAACCAACTAATTTAAAGGTTTAAATCTACAAATTTAACATGGGATTTATATTATTATTTGACACTGCCTATCACTTGTGGGTTGAAACTTTCCATCAAATGAATGACTTAATTTATAATAGGGGTTCAAAAGTAATAAGGGATTTGAGCCAAGGAAACTCTACACTTTGGCTGTAACCCATTTCAGCAGAAGAGATTCAACAAAGAGAGAAAGAGAGGAAAGACTGAGAGTCAGCAAAACCCTAGTGAAGTGCAAGACATTATCTAGGGACAAGAAGAAAATTAATCCTGTCAAGCACATCCAACCAGCCCCTTGATGATGCATTAAAAGAAAAGGACCAAAGAAGCATTGCCATGACACAAAAGGTACAAATTCTTGAATTTTATGCAAATGCCCAACATTACCTTGGCCTGTCTTTAAAATTTCTTTGGTTCCAGTCATCAGATGGGCCAAAAATTTAGAGCGTGCACCCTCATTTGTGAACAAAGAACGCCTTACAGAGGCAAGGCGGACCAAGCACTCCAATGCCTGTTGTACCAAAAGCAATAAAATTAACAACGTGCTTAGCAAAAAAAATTATGTCATAACAACCTAACAAGAGCTCCTTGCAGTAAAAATCGTGATGTATATGAACAAGCAAAGACAGATAGCAAGAACTCAAGAGACTTAAAGATCTATAATAAATATGCATACTCAAAAAAAAAAAAAAAAAAGAAAGAATTGCCCATCCTTTCATGAAAACATCCTCCAAGCACCAAATCAATAATAAATAAAATGAAGAAGTCAAAGTCATGTTTTAAAAATTTGGCATATTTAGACAATAACGTATAATCTGTTTGCTTACAAACGCTATTTCCAGAATGTCGAAAGTTTGAGTGAACAGGCAAAGTATCCTGTACATTTTGGATGACACCATAAAGCATCATTGCAAGCACTATGGACATGTGAACAGAGTTAGCCTCCTCAGATTCACCAGAGGAGAAAGCCAGCATTAACACAAATAGCCCACGGATATTGGATGAAATAAAGTATAGTATATGCACAAGAGTAAAATGGCTGTTGATGTGAATAACCCACAGAAATTGGGTGAAATGAAGCATAGTATACGCACAGGAGTACATTGGCTGTTGATATGTTATAATCCAAGAACGCTTCTACATTTTCAAGCTCTATATAGACAACTTTATTTAAATCTACAACCGGTCCCAAAGGAAAAATATAATAAAAAAGGAAAAAAAAAAAAAAAAAAAAGAGAGAGAGACCTATAAAAGACAGTATCTAACCTCCTTTGAAAGGGGAGGCTCTCCAATGTAATAATAATCAAAAAATATTTGCACCGTTGAAGGATCTTCCAAAACTGTCTTCCAAGCTGAGGGGACCTGCAGCAGTAAGGCCAAATTATTTTCAACATGGATTGCATTTTTTATCTTTCAATATTAAGTAAAGAAGGTTGGGGTTGGAGGGGTGGTTTTATTTATGATTTTACCCAAAAAAAAAAGTGGGGAGGGGGTCATGCAGCAACACACCAAAACGTACCTGAACGGTACCAAATTCTTCTGAACTTTCATCAATGGATGTACCAACAAAATCAAAGGACAGACATTTCAGTGCAAGAGACAGTGCTAACTCCTGCATGCGACTCACCGCTGCTTATTTTGAAAAAAACACAATTATATTACTCTCAAGGCAGAAAAATAATAAACTTAAAGTTCCTAGTGATAAACTTCCTACATGAATCTACCTGTGAAGTTACCATCACTTTTCAATTGACAGTGAAGTTAACGATATCTGGAATATTTGAAAAAGTGATTGATCCCTAAAGGAGCAAGCAACCCTTCTGTGATGTGTTGATGGCAATCCTGTAATAGGCTGGACTCCAACCAAAAAAAAATGTCAAGACAAAATGTTTAACATGTGTAATTAGCAAAGGAAAAAGAACTAAAATAAGAGGTGAAAAAGTGTTCAACACATTTGGTAAATTCAATAACAATCCATTACCCAAAAATTTTCAGTACAATACAAATATTCAATTAACATAAATTGATAATTCACAATGAAGTTTTCAACCATACAATGCTGCCTCTTAACGTAACAACCAAATGCTGCCTTCATAAGGCCATTTTTTCCTCATATTTATCTTTTCTCCAGCCCAAAAACAGCATAGGTACCAACTTTCCCATGTAAATTGTCATGAGTATGAACCTCAGCACCCTTATAGCATTAATGACACATTTGGGATACAGAATATATTGAGGCAGGAATGAATTGTAATTTTAATTCCTTTGAGGTCTCATGGATCAAATATAGATTTATGCTGGAAAGGACCAAACAACAACGACTCCTTTAGTCATGTAAAGAAACTGCTCATTTCATAGTAATATCAACTACAAGGAGTAGTTATTGGACCATCCAAACACAAGAATACATTTACATGGAATAAAAACTATTCTATTGTACCTTATGAATTCAAGCAAAACATGCCATAAAAAAATTCCCATTGCAAATAAAATAAAGCACAATGCACATTAACAGAGAAATATATTGAATCTAAAAGATGTTTGAGCAATTACTGAAGACATATAAAACATTCTACGAGCATGCTACGATCAAGATACTAACATCTTCTATTAGGAAGAACACAAGTACTCTCTTTTGGATCTAAGAAAAAGAGATTAAGAAATATTTTTCCCTTCCAAAAGATACAAGTGCTGAACAATCAACTTACTGATATTGGAAGACCCAAGAATCATTCCATTATATCATTTTTGGGTCCCACAGAATACATAGATATAAAGGAGAGACATCAGTTAAACCCAAAAAACTATTAAGGTTTTTTCAGTAGGAAGAAACATGAATACAAGCAAATGAAGAAAACCAATGTTGAATCCCTAACAGCATAAAACAATTGGAGACAAAATCTGGCTAAAAATGTCTCATTGGCATCACCACCCTCCATACTAATTAGCATGATCAAAATTGCACCGACCAATTCTCCTTTGTACTTGTAAACATTTCTTTGGTCATTTTCAAATTACTAAGCATGGGTTGGGGGGGGAGTAAAAGGGAAAAAAAATAGTCTTCAACCAAGGATAGTATCTGTACAATTGTGATTAGATCACAATTATCTTACCAATCGCCTTTCATTTTATTTGCTTACAAAACATATTAGGGTTCACCAATGATAGTCTTCGAGGCGCTTGTTAAAGACTAGAAAAGAAATTTCTCAAGCTCTTCAACATTGATTATGCATACGAAGAAGCAAGTGAATATAGTTTCTTTATTTGCTATCTTGCAAAGTGCTCCTGGGGCATGCATTATCATTTTCCAACATATTATACATTAGTAAATTAAACTTTAATGGCTTTTTTATAATTTATTTATTAACACCAACTTGACTAATCTCAAACTCCAGATCCTCTTAATATCCTCTGTTTTGAGAAATGGTCAATGTATTTGATCATAAACTTAGAAAAAGAAGCTTCACTTCAAAAGTGATAAGTGTCATAGTTAAGAGATCTATCCATGGCAAGCATACATAAAATAAAAAGACGAACAAAAGATTATGGTTTTAAGCTCTCTTCCATGTCAACTCCCAACCCGAATAGTTAAGCATAAATTACCAGATTCTTCGAACCAGACACTATAACAACTCTAACAAACTGGAATCCTATCCCCAAAGAAAATATAGGATAAGGATATTTGCTGTTTAGGTTAATTCATGGCATATGTTATATATATATATATATATCTTTGTAGATTTTCTGAGCAACTTATATCGTTTCCATATGATTAATTTCCATCTGTCCCATATGCTATAAATCAATTGACTATTTGTCAAGCCAGAAATATTTGCCTTCAATCAAGTCCTAGGCCCAGAGATTCTATGGAGAGAGAGAGAGTAATCAATTTCCACAAAGGATCGCAAGTCAAACATTGATCAAACTAAGACCAATCTTAGCACATAATATTAAAAATCCATCCCAACTAGACAGATTTCGAACAAAAACAGGGGTCATAGCCCCTTAAGTAGTAACAAGGTAATAATCCAAACTGCTGGGCTCTGAATGTTAAAAACCAACCCCTAACATGCCAGATAGGTTTTGAATCTAGACTTAAGCCGCCAAACAGCAACAAATCGTCTCCTGACTGAATGACTGAAGAGAACAAAATCCAATCCAATTTATCACCACATACAATCCAAAGACATTGTAGTCAAACATGTAGAGAGAAAATTCAGCCCAGTTCCTCTCAGATACAATAAAAGCTAATCCCTACTATGCATGTTTCAAATCTCTACCTCGCACCAGCCAAGGGCAACTGATGTCACCTTCACTGAATGACTTCCAAGGAATACGTCCAGACAATTCTAGGCTCTTGATATTAATAAGCAACAACCAGAGAGGTTATCTAGACCTTACACCAGCCAATTGGCAAGTGCCCGACCCTCAGTTGAATAAATTTTTTATTTTTTTATTTTTGTTTTGGCTGGACCCTCAGTTGAATAACTAAAAAGTCCAATTCAATGTATGGCAAGATACAATTCAAAATATTCTGAACAGGAATGCCATACAAATTGGAAGTCTAACCTGATTCATCTCAGATACAAGTTGATTTAATATCTTCAGACCAATGGCATAGTGTTCTGATGTGGCCTATTTAAACAAAAAATAAACAAATTGATTGTCAGTCCAATGCACAAAACAGGTGATAGCAGAGGAGCATGTAGGTGCAAATTTGCAGAAAGACATGCTCACAAGCATCAATACCAGCACAAGTGAAAATAGAAGCTTACAAGTTTCAAGAAAGCATATAATTGTACAACAAACTTCATTATATAGCATGAGTATAAAGCATTGACAATGGAGAATCTCCATTTCATCTCAGAGCCCTAAAAGAAAAGGCAATATTCCATATATATGGTGTCTCGTCTAGATAAAATCAACTACTATCATTTCCTTCGAAAAACACCAGAGGTTTTCATTTTCTCAAAAGAAGCATCCAAACAGTTTGAATTGAATTTAAAACAAAATAACAAATTATTATGTGCAACAACTAAGCATGAATACAAAAACCTTTTCTTCTTAAATAAGTACAAATAGCTAATATCCTTCCTCCATGCATTTCTTTAAAACAAATTCTTGAAGTTCATTATGGAGTTAACTCATAATCAATGAACAAAATATCCAAGTTTTTGGCGCTGCACTAAATATCTAAGGATTACAACAACGCATGCAATACACGTTGTACTCCAAAATGGAGCATGACCCTTACACTTCCACTGTACCACTTCTTTAAGAGTATCGCAACCTACCCACAGGCATAACTCCTACCACCTTCGAGGTAGTTTCTTACTCCCTTCATAAGTTTCCTTAATAACCTGTTCACTTGACATAAATAGCTATACATTCCCTTCTTACTCCCTTTCATAAGTTTGCTTAATAACCTATTCACTTAACATGAATAACTATCCATTCCCTTTCCGTTCAACATAAAGCTGCTATTATGATGTTCACTTGAGAGGAATAACAATTTATAATATATTACTATTACGTAAAATGACAAATAGCAATTCATGTCCCCACCCCATGAATTGTAATTAATGTTTTATTTTTCAACTTAATCATAAATGTTCGTCTTAAAAATATCACATATACAATGATCTTTTTTCTATAATAAATACGGGGGACATTATAGATATTTTACCTTCTACATCAATAATTACTTATTTTACTTTTTATACCAAATAAACATAGTAATAGCCATTACAACCCTATTACATTCCCTTTTAATTGGAATTTCATTCCCCCTATTATTCTATACAGCGGAGTAAACGAGCAACAAATGTGCAAATGTCATGCATGAATATTCACCAAAAAATGGAAAACCATGCAACAAGCATGGGAACCTACAATCATGCATGTCTGCACCTTCTCACCATCATTCTACAAAAGCTGCAACCAAAGAAAACAGAAATCATCCATCAAGCATTGATACCTGGCTAAGGAAGTCGGTGGCCTCTTTAACTATGTCACGGAACTTATCATCATCAAACCACCCAAATTTTGTCAACCGGCACAAAAGTTGAATTAATGATGCAGTAACAAAATTTTGCAGTTTAGGTCCTCTGGTAGCCAGGTAATTAACAAGATAATTCCCTGTAAGCAAATACAACATTCAAGTTAACTCATACAACCTCAAAAAGGTTCTTTTCCTCAGAAGTTCTGATAAAATGCTATGGTAATTAGAAAACTTATCCCGTCAAGTAAGCTAAATAAAAAATAAGAGCATTACGAATATCTAGACGAAGCTGTAAGGCAAGAGTATGCTCTGTGACTTGTTTCAACAAACTCGAACTAGCAAGCATCAACGCATATGGAGTCAAAGCATTGTCAAGAATATACTGGCATTGAGATATATAATCGATGTTGACAGAAAAGCATTTTAAAGTGTTCTCTGCATGGGCCCTCTCAGCTGAATCTGGTGAATTATATAGCCTCTCACACAAAGCCTCAAGTTGTGCCAAGCTCTCCATTGATTACAGAACTCAATACAACTTTACCTATAAAACACCCATCACTTCAAGGATCAGTTTATAGGAAATATGATCACATAGCAAATGATAAACAAACAATATTATGCATTTGCCTTTGCACAGAGCAATTTAAAAGACAAAAAGGCAGACAAATATATATGTATATATTTCTAGTAACTGTGCACACAAAAAAATTCTCATCAAAGATACTAATTGGTTAGATTAGAGTGAATACTATATATACATACATATGTACACACACACATATATATAATTTACCAAAATTATTTGCTACATTTCAGTAATCCAACATCCGCAAAAGGCAATGTACAATCAATTATTTAATTCGCTTCATACACAAACCAGCTTCACTAATCCTTTGTGACCAATAATATCCAAACTAAACCAACAATGACACCACTCTACATGATATTGTCCAGCTGATTTTGGAGGCGAAATCCAATCATTTGCACGGTTACCCAATATTAACAACAATCAACCACTTCATATTTATTACCCAGCATCTTGGGTAATTGAACCAGTTTCACTTCAAATGGCAAATGCCCGATAATCGCTGGACAGATAAAGTATGCTAACCAATTTCACTAAATATATATATATATAGAACCAACATTCTTTTTTGGGATAAAGTCAATAAAATTCATTAAAAGATATGCAAATACAAAAAAACCTATACAAAACGCACTATTGGACTCACATGAGACATTTAACCAACAATTTAATCGAAAAATGATGTTACATCATTCTTTTGATTCACTAGTTAAACAAAACAAATCAACCAACTTCACTAATGATATACTGCCGTCATGCAAACCGCTATTAGACAGCTTCAAAATTATTGCCACACCCATTCTCTTCAAGAATCATTACTTGGCAATTCAGAAACCAAACCACTCAAAAGAAAGATAATATTACATCATTTTTTTTTTTTTATTCACTTCATAGTAAAAACAAATCAACAACATCAATAATAAAATATTGCCAATTTTCCATTATGCAAACCCCATTAAACCGCTTCAATAATTATTGCAATGAAACTACCTCAAGAAGGCAAAGTATGATCACTTGATTACTTCACACGACAAACAAACTACACAAACCAACCTCACTAATCATATAAAGCAATCATCCAAAAGTAACCATCAACAAAACAACCTTTAAAACAATCAGAAGCAACCAAACCACTCCAAAAAGATTTGTGCAACCAGCAAATTCCAACATCCAACTTCAATAATCATATTAACTATTATCCGCAAGAGATCAAAAATTAAACCACTAAAGTTATCACTGCCCTTTAGCTTTACTGCGATCAAAACAGTTCCAAAAGGCAATGCATGAACTTCCCTTCAATGCACATGAAATAAAAACCACGCTAAACAACTCCAGATATCATTACCTTCACATTTTACCATAACTAAGCAATACTTAGTCCAAATTTTTAAGAGACAAGATCCAACGTACTATTCAGGGTTTTGTTCCAACTGAAGTGATTAGATTACTTCCAAAACACCGTAAACTAATTAAGAATGCGATCTCAATCGCCTGCAATTGTTGCCACATGACAAAACAGAAAAATAAATAAATAATCAAAATCAAGCTTAATAGTTCGTTTCTCTATCAATAAAATCAAGATTAGCACTTGTGAAGTTGGATACAATCAAGAACTATTAATCAAACTCGAAACCACCAAAATGTATATATTACAGCGGAATAACCGTTTCTTTACAACAAAAAAGTTCGAATTTTACACGTTTGAAGTTAACAAAAACCTAAGAAACCGAAAAGCAAAAACGGTCCGGCGACACGATCGAGAGGACAACCCGTTGTACGATAAGACGGTGAGTAATCAAATACCACTGTTTAGTGAATTGAATTCAGTTCAAGATCATCGCTGTTTTAAGGGACAAAACGACGTCGGATTGACGAGAGGAAGGTGTGCTTGGATCTGAGATCTATTGTTCGAGCGATTGTGAATTTTTTTGTGGGTTGCGTTTTAGATTAAAATACAAAACCTGATCAAGAGAGGCACGCACGCATGTACTGAGGGGGAGGAGAGAGGAAAAGAGAGGAGGAGTTTTACTTTGTTTGGGGCTTCTTACACGACCAGAAAACAGTGGATTCTGTTTTTCAAAAGTTTTTCTTTTCTTTACCTTTTTCTTTTTTTCTTGTTTGATATTTTTTTTCACGCTGTTTCTAGAAAAAAAAAAAAAAGATCAATATGTAACACACCACATAATTTCAACATATAGATAAAATGATGCTTATTAAATCGTAACGTATTTAAAAATTATTGATAGTTACTCATATATATATTAAGCTTATTAATAGTCGATATATCTGTGATACATGTGTTAAGAAAAATCATATTTAAATATATAAGAAAATTCATTTTTCACAACTGCAAAGAGAAGTAAGAAATATAATGTATGAAAATTTATTAAAAAAATTTCTAAATTAGCAAATAATTTTTTTTATTTAAGAAAATTATACATATATTTTTTTTATTTTCAATTATGGAGGGAGAGGTTATTATTTTGAAAAAGTAGTTATAGAGATAGTGGTTACTAATTATAAAAAAAAATTATAGTTTTCTTTATAATTAAATAATACATATAATAAGAACTTAAGACACTAAAGGCACCAAACCCCTCCTTTTTATTTTAATAATGTGTGGGTATGATTTCGGATGCAACGATCACGTCGTGCCATGTGATTATCTCGCTACACGTGATCTAGGGAAATAACACGTGTAAAGGTGATCAAGAAAGAATCGTGTAGGAAAAAAGAGCAGGCAGTCTCAGTAGCCTCTAACACACGCATGATAGGAAAGGCATCAACCTCACTAAGTACCACGAATATCGTGTGTGTTCTTGAGTGAGTTAAGTAATCGATTCACAAAAATGGAAATCCGGCAACACAACGGCTTTTGTCCAAGATTTCACTTATCCAAATGAGGTAAGGACTAAGAGAAGTTATAGAAAATCTAACTATCGATGTCGTCTGTTAAATGAGACAGACGACCAACAGCTAAGATGAGTCCTTCTCATTATGAATATGGATATGGATTCCCTTGTGGACCCAGGCCCATTGAGACCTTCATTTAAAATGTGTGTGAGCCAATTTAAGAAAGGTTGAAATTAGATAGGCAAATTCCAATGAGCCTTACTCCAAGCCTTCCATGTCAACTCTCCCATGATCATCCCAATATAGTTGAGCTTAACTCTCTAAGTCCTGTCACTTTAACCCAGGGAGTTAAGTCCAAATAAAACTAGGCTCAAAACCTTTATAACAAAATCCATACGCCTACATTTTGCCTCCCAACCAAAGTCCTTCGAATGTATCGGAGGGATTTGGGCATTAATCAAGCCCTTTCGAATGACTAAATATCTCATCTACCGCATGTGTGCTATAACTTAGTTGCACTACTGCTTGATCCGTTGATTTCTTAACAACTCATAATGTAAAAAAATCTAATACGACATTTACCAAAAAAATCAAATTTTCTTGCAGCATACCTTTGCCACATCGTGTTGTCTTCACGAAGTGTCTCATGTTAACGTTTGTGTCGATTTTGACAAAAACATGCCTCCTTTAACAGGCGATTTTAAATCATGCTTCTAGAATTAAGAGTTGAGGACAAAGCTATCCGAGGAAATTTGTGAGTAAAGCAGATATAGACCGTTCCTACTTCTGAGCACAGTTGTCCTTTGCTCATTTCAATTTGTAAGTGTCTTTCGCTTGATATATGTTAAATGACCAAAATTTCCTTCCCATAAATAGCAGCAGTTAGTCATGCACCAAAAAATGAATTGTAGTATGAGGGGTGACCATGTGTAATAGATGCCACCTGCTACAGTAAGCTTGAAGCTAGGCTTTGTCCCTATATAGTAAGATAAAGTGTCTCATACGATTGAGGAGAAGCTTGGTTTGGGAGCAGACATGGCAGAGGGAAGATGGTTCAGAGGTGTCAACAGCAGCAGGAAGGGATTCAGACCAATGGATCAGCATGGGCAGCTTCCACTTACAATTACACAAACCATACAGATGACATTAACTCATCCCATTTGTATGATTCACGTAAGCGATTCTCATCCTTGAGTGGTAGCAACTTGGTTGCATTATGAAAATCGGCTTGCACAACTCGTGAAGGATTGTCCTTATGTTCATCGTGAAGAATATTCAACTCAAAGAATGCATATTAATAAGTGAATTCATAGTCAGGTTGTGATTTGAAAATCCAACTTTAAACGACCAACAATGAATTGATCTTCCAAATCTAAGAAAGCAGGGTGAGTTACAAGAACGAAGAATAGCAAGAACAGTTGCCATGCTGCATTCAGAATGCTGAAGTATCATTTCTTTAAATAAGGTTTATGCTTCTTCAATAATTCGTTTTCAGAATACCCAGAGATTATTGAGTTCCATGAAATGATGTCTCTTTCTCGGTTGAAATGGAACAAAAATTCCACTATTTTGATGCTCTTGCATTTTGCATACATATCAATCAAGCTATTAATAACTGCCATATCCATTTTCATCCCTCTCCAGATGATAAATCCATGAGCCACTCGTCCTTCTCTCAATAACATCTGATCAGCACAAATTGAAACTATAGTAAGCAGAGCCACTCTGTCTAGATCGACAGGCAACAATAAGTGCATTTGACATAGAAGCTCAAGGCTTCCACAATATATCCATTTAAAGCATAACCATTCAAGTATCGCATTCCATGACACAATATCTTTGTGTCTCGTTTCGTGAAAAACAATCTCACATCTTCAATTTGTTCACACTGGGCATAGAATGAAACAAGGGAGTTGGCAACTGACAAATATAAACTCTGATCAAAGCTTGTTTTGACCACTAAACCATGCATCACTTGACCCCAAGTAAGAGCTCCAATACATGCTACTGCTGAAATATCACAAGAAAGACTTACACTATCAACTATATTTACATGACAAGTTCTCTCTATACAATATTGTAAAGTCTTCTCAGGGCTATTATTGAAAAGACAAGCACTCATGATACAATTCCAAGTGATCTCATCCTGCAAGCCATTTCTCTAAACAAATTTTTCGGATGAATGTAAATCACTGGATTTTGCATAGTTATCTATTATAGCATTAGAAAGTGGTATGTACGACAATGTTCTACTCTTTATGCTTAAACCGTGAATGGTGTACCCCAAAACTATATCATTCAAGAATGTCAATGCCAAAGAATCGTCGAATCCAATACAAACATTGCAGCATTTGGAACTCCCTGGGATTACTACTGCAATTGGGGTCCTGATGGAAGGTGTATAGATGCTGATGAGAGGCTGAGTTGTGTAAGGAACGATTGAGTTTGTTGCCTCTAAGGGATAGATGATCCGTGAGCCGATGCTAGCAGTTTATTTATTTTTTTATTTTTTTATTGATGTGTCAATGAATGCGATGCAAATTGGTGCTACTGCTGCTGCATGTAGTGCAAAATGTTTTATCAGTCACTAGCCAGTAGCATCCATCACATGGTTTTCATGAAGTATACCAGGTTGGACATTTGGAGAATAAGAAGAGAGTGCTCTGAGAGCATTAATTCTCAAGGCATAGAGGCTGGATGGTATACAGCAGCAACTGAATTCCAAGTACCTATCACCTTCCCATTCTCTGACCCAACTACATAATTATGTGCTGACCAATCTGGTATAGTACTTGGTGCATACGAATGCAACCAAGTAGCAGGGATGGATGTCCATGATAATCAATTAATGGCTCATTTAAATCCACAAACGAGCTAAATTGGGATTTACATTAAATCTATCAACAACAAAAGGCTGAGCAAAGGCCGATGGACTAGAAGAAGATAGATATCCTCCAGCATTATACCATCGATCCATTTCCTTAGCCGCTTATATCCTTATCGGAGGCAAGACACTATGCATGCGTGTGTGTGTGTACGCGGGTATGATGTTGTCTCTACTGATAATACTCTATTGGATATGCAATATGAAATACTACGAAATTTTAATATTGTTCCTCTCTTCTTGCCTTAATGGCTTCTGATTTTGTTAACTTGATAAGTGTATCAAGTAGTGGATTAGGCAAATGAGAAATTTTGGGCTAAATTCAATTATGGGTTGATCTTTACTTGGATCATGCTCTCTGGAGCACCTATGCTATTAACCAGAAGCCAATTTTTCAAATTCCATGTCATGCAGCAGTCTATAGCAATCTAAAGAGGAGAGCAGATCAATGCAACAGCTAAACTCCAAGCCTAACATCAGTTCAACTAAGCGAGGGCCGAGCGACATGCTATAGTATAGATCAGACATAATAAAATGCCTAAGTTGTTGTTTAAGATGCCGAGCAGCTGTAGCAGAATGACCACACCCATAGCAACAGTAGTTGAGCGCCCATGTTGGCCAAGTTAAGGCGCTTATAAAGCATAGTGCTTTAGAACAGAACACAAAATACCATCCATGCCAAGCGCTCTAATTTCACCTAACACCATATCCGAACAGCACCCAACACTAGTAACTTAACACAAACAGGATCAGCAACCACTTAAGCCAAGTTAGCAAAAGATTGAGCTGCTGTTATCCCATACCAGTGGCCAACTTGGACAAGTCCCTTCCAATATCTTGACACTCGTATGCAAGAAAAATTCTTTTATCATGTTTCTTGATTTTTTTTCTCATGAATCCATGCATTGTCTAATAGTTAAAACTTCAAACCTACAAAACTAAACTACAACACAAAAACACTCCTACAATCATATTACTAAACCTTAATTCCACACACGCCATGCAAGAAGTATCACCAGCACAAAAGTGGCTCATGGAGATCAAAATAACAAGCTTAATCCTAAACAAGAGAAACCCGATTGGTGTTCACCGCACGGTCGCCTCAGCCGAGACCACATACACCATTGTTACCACCCATGTTCAATTGAAATGTATTTTAATTCTGAGAAATGGCGTCTCTTTCCACAACCATACCAAAACCATCTTAGCCAATTTCATAAGAGCATTGCATCAAACACCTCGCGACCATCATCGATTTGTTTGGATTTCATGTACGAATCAAGTGAAACAGCCTCCACAAACACAACACAATTAAACCCAACTTTCATGGTATCTATGACAATAAAACCCAACTTTTATGGTATCTACGTACACAAATCACAATCAAACATGAATCACTAAACTCATCCCTCAGCATCTTGCTCAACGCATTTCTTGGTTTGATTCATAATCCATCGGCCATCATATCCATCACTTGACAAGCCAGCTCCTTTGCTGCTTCCAAATATTCATCCACTGCTGACCAGTAAAGCTCGAGCATTTCGATGGAGAACATTTTAAGTGCGTATATGACACGCGCGGATCGGGTCGCGTGAGATGTGCTGCGTATGAGGCCCCACCCTTTTCAACCTAAAAATGCTCAACTTCACTGTCCCTGCAGGTGTATTGGCAGGAATAGGCATCACTATCCTATTGCCATGGTACAAAATGGCTTAAGGATCATGTTTGTTTTATTCCAATTTTTTTTTTACCAAAGTTTTATTCCAATATTGGCAAGGACAAAATATGCTTATTTTTTGTTACGATATAGGGTATGCTTCTGATTTCTCTCTCTCCCTTCTTGTCCTATTTGTGAACGTTTCCTCCATTTTTTTATACATATCATATAACTCTACGTTCTTCCTCTACATCTCTCATTCTCTATTTCCTCTGCACCAAACTACCATTAAAGAAGAGGAATTTGAGAAATTCTGCCTCGAAGCTCTATATTTTTATGTTCAAAACTCAGCTCGTGGCGATTATACTCGTAGATTGGTTGCTATCAAGCTCTAACTAGCGGAGTCAGCTACTGTTGAGTCTTTTTCATCGACAGTTGAGCTTTACTAGTGAGGTTTCATCTTCTTTGTCAGGATCTCCATTTGAAGTCAAAGAATATGAATGGATGATCGTGGTATTGATTGCCATATCAGCTTCATCAAGTTTCTTTGTCCTTTTATTTTATTTTTGCTTAGAACTTATTATTTCAAATTTTCTTCTATTCCTTGCAAGTTTTTGCCAAGTAATGGAGATCAATTTTTTTTCTTTAATGCCATCCATCCTCCTATGTTCGTTATACGAATATGAATAGGTGACGTTGGTATGCCTTCCTCTTCTACTCTATTTCTATCTTTCTTTTTTCAGAGAGTCTTTGTTTGAATCAGCCTTAGGTTGAACCAACATAGCTTATGTTAGTTTTGATATGTTCAATTTTCATGAGAGGCTGTTGTTATGTTGAATGGAGATTTTAATTCCTGGCGTAGCCTTACATGTGTCCTTGCAGTTGTGTGTTGTTGTTGTAGAATGTATTGCTGCTCTTTTCAACCTGATTCATAGCATGCCTTTAACCATATATATATATGATTCTTAGTGATGCTTGCTGGAATTTGTCGTTTTTGGATAATACTCTTCATTTATATATGTCATTTGGTCTGTTGTAATTTTGCAATGATTATCTCACATGCATAGTGTAATCAAATTGTTCTTGTATTTTCTGTCCTTGCAATAGGCTTTTACTTCTCATCTTGCTAACTTTAGATAATAGGTTTGAGCTCATTAGAAAACCAAGGCATATACATCATCTTCATATAGCTCCTAAAGGTCATCATTAGTAAATACTATCTCAATACCTTATTGTGAGCTTGTATTGTGTAACAAGAGTCTGCTTCGCTTCAACTGAGTATAGGATGGCCTTAGTTACGATCATAGCTTGTGATTTTGCTACATCTATTTCCATCATTGACCAAGTATGTTTCAACAAACATAGAGTATCCAAAATTGACCTTTGTGTGCTCTTGCTTCCAGATTTAAGAATGTTTACTATGTATAGAAGCCCAAGGCCAGTTGACATCACTTCAGAAAAAAATCCTTCTCAAATTAGCATCAAGCTTTTCAAATTTGTTATTGAGGCTAGATAGAGTGAGTGATAGAGCACTTCCAATATCATTAACCCTTTCTAACAAGAATACAACATCTATGATCCCATATTCTTGACAAAGACGCAAGCAGTGCTCCACCCGGTAGCTATCAAAGGTTTCTGAAAAAAAATTGAGGACGAATGGCGCTCATATTGATAAAGTAACTCCAGGTAATGTTCCATCATCTCATCACACATAGGAATAAGGCTATTTTGTAGCAATTTAGGAAATTATGATACTCTTTCTATGTAAGCATTGAGCTTTACAATGGACCATTTGCAAGTTTTACACTATGACGATTTATACCTCTTGTCAAAGTTGAAAAATCAAGGATCCATATTGACGAACTTCAATGACTCCCCTACTTAGGTTTACTAGTGTCGGCACTGAGATATAATTGTTGATCGCAAAGTAGTGCTCTTAATCTCCTTAAGTCACAATAATATGTCATTAATAAAGGCGAAAGCATGAATAGGTTCATCCATATCTTCCGATCTTGATAGTGTGAATAAAGACACAAACCTAATAGAATTTTGCCTTCTAACACAAATGCAAGACATAATCAACATCCCACTCACTCTCAAGCACTGCTTTTAAGAAGTGATAGCACCTACTTCTTCTCTCATCTTTGATGATTCAGCATGGCTCTCAGAATGTTCTTGTAAGACAATATAGTCGAAGTCAAATTCTGCAAAATCTGAGCTAGTACATCTTTTGAGACCATATATTTTCTACAAGACATAAAGTATGCAATAAACTTAGAGGATGGCCAATTTTATTTCTTGAAGCCAATGCACTGCCCCTGTTGTATTGATACAAGTAATACTGAGTGTTCTTGTCAAATATACTGGATAGATGGTGGATATCTATTAGAATTGGTAGAATATTATGGAACATTCCTTTCAAGTGCTCCCATGTCACCCATAGAATCTTTCCTAATGAAGCCATTGGTGTGGTTTTCCTTGTCTTAAACTTCTCATTCCATGTAGTAGCTAAGTTCACTCTAGATTATCTAGAACCAGCTAGAAACCTCCTCTATATATGTGTAAATTGGTGATGGCCATGTAATATCAACCAACAAAATAACTTAGTAGCTGAGCTTGTAGAGCTAACAAACAAGTCTTACTTGACTATATAAAAGCTGCAAATTCTTCCCCTTTTCATAATATCATTTTTAACAGATCTTATGTTCATGAATGGCTTCAAGAGTGTCTAAAACAAAATGCTTATTAAGAATAAATTTGCTTGTAGTGCACCAACATAGAATCTGCTATTTGATTTGTTGTTGGAGCTAGGAACATGTAATAGCTTGAATAAGTTGGACTTCACTTGCCTTACTTGGATCATTGCTGTAATTTCATTTCTTCTAGTGCGGACCTCATTTAGTTTCTTCCATGTAGTGGCTTCATCTTTTCTTCCTTGTTTGTGACACTAACTCTTTTTTTTTTTTTTTTGCTGTATAGGTGATATATTTGACATCACTCCTTTCACATCTTCTCAACTCTACTTCTGAAGTAGCGGCACACCAACATTCTTTACATCACTTACATTGCTCTTTATGGAAATGATGGTGAGTAAAAGGATGAAGAAGAGCAAGCTGAATAATGCAAGGAGAAATGAAGTATTAACGCAATCAGATGGTTGTGTGCCACAAGTTCCATCACCACAAGATGAATGGGTTGATGCAACACTTTCAAAAGACTTATTTTGGGTAGACATACGAAAACGAGACTTATTTCCACGTCAGCCTATGGATGGTGAGTTGCGCTTCATAAGCCAAGAGTCTCGTGTAGGAAATAGGGTGCTCATAGACGCATCTTCCATATTGCGATTCAGAATTGAAAGGAAAGAGCTACCTCTCTCAGAATGCCAATTTCATTACCTAAGCAATTTGTATAAGTATAGGGTCCTTGGGTAGGACATATTATTAAAAGGTATGGAAGCATCTTACACAAGTTGGGGTGTATGATTCAATATAGATTAGCTCAAAGTTAGGCTTTGCTCGCACCGCTGATACAGATATATGGCAAACCATCCTTTGTCAATGGAGTACTCAAACACACAATTTTATCGCATCTCGGGGTGAAGTTACTCCCACTTTAAAGGATGTATGCATGCTACTGGGCTTGTACGATGTAGGATTAACAGATATCACTACTGCTAAGATTTCTGAGGACGATAGTAGCTTGATAGACTTGTTGGAGACTCGTATGGGAGTAGCTATAGATAGTTGTAGGCAGATCACGTTCTCCTCATGGCTTAAATACTTCTTCGAGCAAGAAAAGGGAGGTACACTTACCTACGAACCTAGCTGCAATAGTAAGTAAGTATCCTCGTATCATTTTATTAGCATATATTATTCTTTTTCCAATCATGTTTAACTCATTTGTGTCTTTTTTTCCTTTTTTGTCTTAGGGAGGAGCAATAGCTTTTTTCTCATTGTGGCTTTCCTTGTTTGTATTCCTTGGCGGTCCTGAGGGCAGTATTAGTCCTCGCTTCTTCCACTTGGCGATTCATATCTGACGTGGAGAGCGTTTCGCATTGAGCCTCTTTTATTTGGGGTCTTTGTATCAACGATTAGATCTTTACCACGAGTCCTCGATATGATCCAAGGGATGGTACATGGTAGTGTGCTATGTAGATATGACATTCTTGCAATTATTTTTTGCTAAGCGTT
This sequence comes from Combretum micranthum, assembly GCA_024138025.1. Lineage (NCBI taxonomy): Eukaryota > Viridiplantae > Streptophyta > Magnoliopsida > Myrtales > Combretaceae > Combretum > Combretum micranthum. The sequence goes on from JAMXBD010000605.1 coordinate 684,865, forward strand.
ACAAGAAATATTATGATCCACCTCTTGAAAAACCTGATATAGTTGAACCACGAGCTTGGGCATGGGTGAATAGAAAGCCTTTAGGATTGCTGAATGATGTGATAGACAATGTTTAAGAATATAATTTCCGCCCTTATACTAAGGAATTAGCTGGTTACGAATGGTATCCAGAATTTTATCCTCAAGGTTCTGAAGACTGGTTAACTTGATAGAGAGGTGAGACCATTTGTCTACTACTGAGGTGGGTTTTATCATCTGTGCACACCTAGAAGTCTCCTTTTGCTTCATGACTGTTGTAACTCTTCTGAGGAATTTCTTAAGTGTAGTGTTATGGCTTATCTAACCCATCGGTTGCTTGTCATTTGGATTCAACCAGGGTGTTCCTCACAATATCGAGATTATAGGAGATTTCACTGAATGTTGTAAGGAACTTCATCCACAAAATTGGAAATGTTTTTACCCAAACCTCAGATAGATCTTATTCCCATCTACTGACCGTATTAGCGTCATCTCCAATGGGTGGATGACTTATTGGACACGTTGTCTGGAAGAGTTTAGAAACTATATTAATTCAGAGATTGAAGCAACACTTCCAAAGCCTTCTATACACAAATTTGAGTTTTACTTTAGCTCTCAAACAAAAAGGCTTTTAATCAAGTCCAAAATCAAAGAACACGATCTCCTGTCAAGGTCATCGGGTACATCAAACGTTCACGTGTTCATGAGTACTAACATTGATTGATATATAATTGATTCCTTATATTCTATTAATGTATCATTAACCTATTTTTTCTTCTGTTTTTAGGATGAGCTGAGGACGAGCCAATCCAACGTTACAAGCCAAAGTGAAGTGAGTAGGAATGTTTCTGGTGATGGAAACATTAGCACTTGAAATATTTGTTTCATCAAAATCTTCCTCACCAAACATTTCCCTTATCCTAATGTTATGGTGTTGGGAAAGTGCTATAAACAAGAGGTGATGGTACATTTGCTGTAGTGATTGATGAAGATAATGAAGACATGGTTGGTGAAGAGCAAGCTTTTGACAACTCTGGAAGTGATAAAAGTGATCATGCGGATAAAAGCATACAAGGGAAGACACTGATACATATGTAGATGCGTTAGCTATAGAGATTTATGGCGAGGGAATTGATAATATCCCTTGTAATAATGCTTTGAACCTTGGTATGCAGGATACTACTCTTGCTCTTCCAAGAAATGAAGTACCAGAGCAAGTTGGAGGGGAGAACATGCACTCGCACATGATAACTTCAGGGGAGAGTGTTTCATTTCATGAATTCATGTGTGTTATGGAGATTTTTGAGCGGGATTAATTTGTCTTGGTTCTGAAGTCACAAATGCCATGGTTATGATGTTAAGTCGGGCTTATATGTTGTTAAGTAGACATGGAATTCATTTTCTTCAGCTGACTTAGAGTTGTTGGTGCAATCTTTTAATAGTGCTTTATGCTTTAGGGTTTAAAATTGACGGCTTGGAGAGTGTTGCTAGTAAGGCACAAAGAATGTTGCACCATCGACCATTAATCCAACGATACGAGAGGCTCAAAGCTAAACTTGAAGCAACACAACTCGAATTGGAGAATTCTCTTGAGGGTCTTGATACTGCTTCTATCACAGAATAGATTATTACATTGATCATGATACTTTTATAGGATTGTGTTATGTTATGTAACCTCATGAACCTTGTCTTTGTTTTGTTTCATGCATGATATTTCATGTAATGCTACTTTCTCTTAGTTTTGTTCTTTTCATTTGGTATCGTAGCATTATACGATGAACTTGGCGTGCTTTAAAGAATGTAAGATTCATGTAACGGCACATTATATGTTATGACTTTGCACTTTTAAATTATTATTTCTTTCGCGAGCAAAGACTTCTTGATTTCACAAGAATTGCCAAGGGGGTATTACCCACTACTTGACCATTCCATCAAATACGATGGTTAATATAACATACTTAAACAAAAATTCGCATGCATGTATAATGCCATACGCTTAGTAAATTTCAATATGTTGTAACATAAATGAATGTCACACGCATAGGAGACAAGTCTCTTAGCAACAGCAGCAACATACAAATATAATCACATAACCAAACCGATTGATAAAATAATCATGTGAAAGCAAGCCTATATTATTCAAGCCATCATCATCCCTGATCATGCTATTACATATGAAACTTCTTTACATATTGAAGATTATAGGAGTTGTAATAGCATCAGTCTTTGGATTGAGGAGCTTGCAATACCTGCTATCATGGACCTCATGTATAATGAAGGGACCTTCCCATTTGGCGTGAACTTTGGCACGGTATGCTTCGGTGCACATGTTTAGCTGCACGAAGTACAACATCACCTACTTGAAAAGGACCTTTTCCTCACCAACCGGCCGTAGGCCATACTAAGCTTGTGTTGGTAGTTGATCAAGCTGTGTTTGGCTATATCTCATCTTTCATCTAAGGCTTCCAAGTCTATTATGCGTAAGGCATCTGGCTCAAGCTCAGCATTGATTGCCAATCGTGCTGAAGGGATCAGAACCTCTATGGGCACAACTACTTCGGCACCATACACTAGCGAAAAAGGTGTTGCTTGTGTTGGTCGTCGCTTCGAAGACCTATAAGTCCAAAGTGCTAAAGATAGCTTATCATGCCATTCTTTATGGTTATCATGTACCATACGACCAAGAACTTTCAAAAGAGTCTTGTTCGTAGCTTCGCTTGGCCGTTGCCCTCAGGGTAATAAGGGGTTGACTTCACATGATCAATACTATATGATTCCAACAGTTGTCGAACATGTGAATTGATGAAAGGAGTGCCATTATCTGAAAGGATGTGCTTTGGAATCCCGAATCTGCATATAATGTTCTCCTTAATGAAGCTTGCAACGGTTGGTCCTATCGCCTTCTTTAAAGGAATGCTTCTACCTACTTAGTAAAACATTCAGTTCTAGCTAGGATCCAAATACAACCTCTAGATGGCGGGTGAATAGGACCGATTAGATTAAACGCTCAAGTATGAAAAGGCCATGGTGTTGCTAAACTATGAAGTGCGACTGCAGGAGCGTAAATCACATCTCCATGTTCTTGGCAAAGAACACACCGCTTAACAAAATTAGAACTGTTTGATTCCATGGTTGGCCAATAGTACCCCATGTCAAGTAGTTGATCATACAACTTCCTTGCACCTTGGTGCTCACTGCATTCTCCAGCATGTACCTAGGTTAATATCTATCCTGTTTCAGGAAATGCAATGCAATGCATCCGAGAGGCTTTCCCATAAATAAAACTCTGTGCAATTCATCTTCATGCATTAGGTACCTGCGCGCCTTCCTTTTTACTAACTTGGCATCCGTACTATTAGTTGGTAGCATATTATTCTTCAAGTATTCAATGTACGGACAACGCCAATCTCCAGCACTTGCGACAAAATTACATTCTTTTGCATCTAGTAACTCAGAGCACTTAGGACATTGCATTTGCACTTGAGATGCATCCTTAGCCATTGAGGGCCAGTAATACGCTGCACCTTGAATGCGACGATACAGAGGAGGTCCTTCTTCCCTACACCAGATCTTATGATACTTGTCCAATTTAAGTCGAGCCTGTTTCGCACGATGCATCGCGATAGAACGCCCTCAGGTCCTTTGAAGTACAAGGCGCCATTGATGTGAACAAAATTCTTCAAGGTAACTATGGAGGCTGCACTGGGTTGTGCTAATTGGGCCTTGATACCAACACCTCATCATCTCTTGTTTCCTCATCTCCTTCTAACAATTGCAAGATTGTGCAAGGAATGGTTTTCTTGATAACTTTGACATCTAGGCTTTTATCTGAAGCATGCATCGGAATCTGATGCTAATGTTGCCAATGCATCTACATAACGGTTGTAGATCGCTTGGTATGTTCATACCTTACGACTTCAAACTTCCCAATTAGAGCTTGTAGCACAAGTGTTGGCCTTGAGGGCATATTCACCATTGGTTTACTTAATGATCAAATTTGAATCACCACGAATACACAGATGATTTGCTCCAGCTTCCAAAGCAAAGACGATCCCAAGTAACGATGCCTCGTACTCAGCTTCATTATTAGTGCAATGAAAGTCAAGTTTAAATGCCAAAGGTATTTCTTAGCCATTAAGTGATGTCAATACAACTCCTGCTCCCCAACCTTGACTTCCGGATGAACCATCAAACTATAGTGTCCATTATCCTTCTATTTCAATCATGAGTGAATCCTCATGAAATTCCGCTGGTATACTATTTGTGGTCACGTCTTCACTTTCATTCGGAAAAGCCAAGAGTCAGCTAAGGCTTATGACTTAATAGCTTTAGGAGCCTGTATTGTAATATCAAACTCTCCAAGAAGCAACAACCACTTCGCTACACGTTTGACCTTGTGCACCAAAAAGTAATGATGCAACTTTTGAGTGGCAAACACCACAAGGCAATGCTTTTTGCAAGCTGGGTATTTGACCTCGCTTCCTTGAAGCAAACGACTCAAATAGTAGACCGGTCGTTCTTGGCCATCTATTTCTTGTGCAAGTAAGGCTCCGATGGATCTGCTAGTAGAAGTAAGATACAATATCATCGATACTCCCTTCACAGGCATAGTCATGGTGTGAGAAGAAGTGAGAATTCCCGTTTGAATTACATCATGGACTTGCTCCCATTCAAATGTAACTCCTTTCTTCATAAGTTGATGTAAGGATATGAAATCTCCGCAAGTGCAGGCATGAATCTCCTAATATAAGAGAGTTTTCCCATGAAAGTTTTCAATTCTTTCAAAGTAGCAGGTGAAGGCATAGACAATATAGCTTGTATCTTTGAGGGATCAACATCAATCGCCTTCTTATGGGCTACAAATCCAAGAAATTTTCCTGAAGCAACTCCAAAAATACATTTCAAAGGATTCATGCGAAGCTTATACAATCGATATTGTTCAAAAACCTTCCGAAGATGGACCAAATGGTCAGATGCATGTTTTGATTTCACAATTATGTCATCCACGTAGTCCTCCATGAAATCATGCATCATATCATGAAATATCTATATCATGCTCTTTGATAAGTAGCGCCAGCATTCTTGAGTCCAAAGGGCATGATAATATAATAGAAATTCCCAACAGGTGTTCGGAAGGCAGTACGCTCGGCATCTCCAATTGCCATTTTAATTTGATTATATCCGCTGAAACCATCCATGAATGAAAATAATTCATGTCTTGCAGTGACATCCACTAAGGTGTTTATATTTGGCAAAGGGAAATCATCTTTAGGACAAGCCTTGTTCAAATCTCGAAAATCCACGCAAAACCTTATTCGACCATTCTTTTTTCTAACAGGTACGATATTCACAAGCCAAGTAGGGTGCTCGATTGGTCTGATAAAGCATGCATGAAGTAACTTCTCAATTTTGTGCTTAATTTGAGCTTCCACCTCAGGACGGAAAACTCATTGTGCTTACTTAATAGGAGTCTTGCCTGGGGTAATATTTAGTGTGTGCACTACACGACTAGGGTCTAGACCTGGCATCTCGTCATATGCCCAAGGAAACATGTCACTATATTCTGTTAACGAATTAATAAGAGTACTCTTAACCTCTTGCAACAAACCTTTGTTGACAAAATTGGCCACAGCGACTCTTTTGGTCACGCTAGATCCAATTCCTCAATTTCTTCATTTGTGGCTTTATTTGATCTTGCATTTGTTGAGGGCGGGCTGAATTTCTTGAATTGGTACGGGTCTGAGAAGAACAAACTTCCTTAGACCCGGAAACCGTCATAAGAGATATACTCTCGCCCATCTTCTCTGACATAACTTTCAACAGCATCAACCTGCTTGTTCTTCTTTTTACCGCCTACAACCACGCATCTTTCTTTTTTTTTGTTGGCCCTCTTGAACTTTTCCCAAGTGGGTAATGGCACACCTGAAGCTCTAGCAATAGCTGTCTCACCTTCATCGGCATACTCATTGAAGAAGGTAGACTCAATGAAATATGTCTCATCATGCTCAAAAGGATTCTTCGTAGCAGGAATAAATATATCCTTCCCTTTCCAATGTCCTTTGATACATTGATGCATCGATGGTACTAAATTGTGATCGTGCAGCCACTTCCTACCTATCAAGAGATGATAGGACACAGGCATCAATCACATGAAAAGTAACGATACCACGAATAGGCCCAATCTTAAGATCAACATTAACTCTTCCGATCGTCTTCGTTATAGTATGACTAAAGCCATTAACTGAAATGGGTTGCTTCACCAAACGATGATAGTCAATACCAGCAGCTTCCAATGTAGTCTTAGGCATGATGTTAGAGAAGAACCAGCGTCAATGAATGTCCTCTTAACTGGGTAGCCATTAAGTATGCCCTCCACATATAATGGTCGATTGTGATTTGGACTATCTACACACATATCTGCATCGGTGAACAAGATTGCATTTTCATGTGCTCGAGCCATTCTTTTGAGGCTGCGCTGCATTACACTCGGCATATTGTCCCAGAAATTTGCAAGTGCAAGTTGCTGCTGCAAGCTTCCTTTTCATCAAAACCAAGTAGATCAAAGAAATTTCTAAAATTAAAGTTTTCAAAAGTGCCGCAGCAATGGGAGCACAATTATTTTCCTCAACTTCATGTTGTTTTCCTTTCGTTACTTGCCTCGGCAAGTGGTGCATCATTGGCTTCTACTGTGGCAGGATCATGAATAACGACGTTAGCACCACGCTGATTATTATGGGTTGGAAGTGGATTGTTCCTAACGTCATTATTTTCGATAACAAGCTCTCCATTCTGCACTCTTTCATTGAAAATCCTCTTCAAAGTAAAACAATCCCTAGTAGGATGCCCCACATTCTGTGGAACCTACAAAATTTAGGATCATTCTTCTCCTCCTGAGTTGGTAAACGCTCTACCCTTGGGAGTTTGAGATTTCCATCTCTCAACCATTGATCTAGCATAGCATGCACCTTTCCCATTGAGCAAGGATATGTTAGCACTTCCTTTGTTCTCTCACGTCCAGACTTTTCAACTCTTCGTTTCTTCTCATCTTTGAGATCCTCACTTTGAGTTGCATTCACTGACGGTCCTCTTTTGTTAAACTTCACATTTCCTCCTCTTTGTCGCATGACAAATTATTAGTCCTTCGCATTCTCAACCAAAGTGGAGAATGAGGCTAAAGAGAGATTTTCCAGATGTACCGCATATTGGTGAACATGCCTTGGATGCAAATTTTCACCAGCTCTCTTTCGTCACATATGTCTTGAATGTCTAGTGAACGTTCCCTGAAGCGCTCAATATAATCCATCAAGTCTTCCTTGGGCTTCTGGCGAATCCGTCCCATATCAGTCAAGGTCACTCGTTTGTGTGGAGAAGAACTTCTCTAGGAACATCTTGCACATAGTTGCCCATGAATCTACTGATCCAGGGGAAGGTTAACGTACATGTGTACGCTTTCTCTGTAAGGACTTAGAAAATTCTTTCAACTTAGATCATCATCAAATCCATAAACCTCTAGTGTTTCAATGAACTTCAACAAATGTTCCTTGGCACTTCCTTTCTTACCATTGAATAGCATGAATTTGGGACTCACATAGTCTTGAGGATATGGCTTAGCAGCAATACGTTGATTGTATGGGAGCTTGAGATCCAATACTCCACATCAGACTTAGCTTGTATTTCCCTCAAGTACATGTCTAGATCCTTTCGTGACGAAAGTAACTTTAGGAGTTGAAGTAGTAACTTCAACTGGTGTAGCTGGAGAGTAGTCTGGAGTGGAGTTGTATTTGGTTGAGCAATAGGTCCACCAATGACAATATGTGGTGTAGTTTGTGAGGATGAAGATCCTCTGGGTTGAACATGTACTGTAGGTTGGGAGGCTAAGGGTCCTCCAGGCTGAATTCTTGTGTTTACTACCTGAGGTACAGGCAATTGTGTAACTATAGGCTCCACGGAGGGGCTTGCTCCTAATTCCAATAGTGTCATGTTCAAGAGTAGGAATAGGATCAGCAGGTCAAGGTGCTTGAAGATCCTAAGAAGTTTGAGGAGCTTAAGGCGCTTGAGGTGCCTGGGAAGCGCGTTGTTGCACGGCAATAGTAGGGGTTGACAAAGTCGCGCCCTGTTGGGCAGCAGCTATGCCAGGTAAGTATTGAGCAAACATCGTCATGAATTGTTGAAATTATCTTCTGGACTCTTGCATTGACTGGTTGACTTATGCGGTATTTTCTTGTACAGCACGCAAGATCGCAATGTTGTCAGGTTGAGCACCAGCAGGTTAGTTAACATCTTCCAGTGCTGGCATGTCATGCTCAGCAACCTCAAGATTAGCATCAGTTTCTTGAGTCACACCTTCAGTGGGATCGGTGGGTCTCTTTCTTGGAGGTGCCATCACACAAGTGTTGATTTCCCTCTCCCCAATGGAGTCGCTAAAAATGTGTGGGTATGATTCCGGATACAACGATCACGTACGTGTCGCGTGACTATCGTGCTACACGTGACCTAGGGAAACAACACGTACAAGGGTAATCAAGAGAGAATCATATAGGGAGGAGAAATAGGCAGTCTCAATAGGCTTTAACACATGTGTGACAGGTGAGGGAGCTAAAAGGCATCAACCTCACTAAGTACCACGAATACCGTATGTGTTCTTAAGTGAGTCAACTAATCGATTCACAATTGTGAATCCGGCAACACGACGACGTTTGTCCAAGATTTCACTTATCTAGATGAGGTAAGGACTAAGGGTTTATGGAGAATCTAGCTGTTGATATCATCCGTCAGATGAGACAGACGATCAATGCTAAGATGAGTCCCTCTCGTTGTGGATATGGATATGGGTTTCCTTGTGTACCCAAGCCCATTGAGACCTTCATTTGCAATGTGTGGGAGCCATTGAAAAAGTTAGAATTGGGCAGGCCAATTCCAACGAGCTCTACTCCAAGCCTTCCTTGCCAATTCTCCCATGATCATCCCAATATAATTGGGCCTAACTCTCTAAGTCCTGTCGCTTTAACCCAGGAAGTTAAGTCCAAATCAAATTAGCTCAAAACTTTTATAACAAAATCCATACGCCTACAAATAATATAGATACATATTACATATGACATGTAAAACTCACATAAATCTTTCCTTGTTATTGTTTTTCTTTTAAATTTTAATTTTCCTTAGTCGATATGATATGTTATTTGTTGATAGCATATTTAGATAAAAAAATTATTTCATTGTACCTAGCTAACTAGAACATAGAGTAACATTACGCACCATCTTCTAATTTCTATCTTGCTTGGTTGCATGTAACAAACTAGTAACTAATGGGATACTCAGTTCGTCCAGCCATTAATATCCTATTCAAAAGGGTTTATTTAAGTTCGAAAAAAGGGATTACTTTACATGACAATCGAATAGTATATCCTTAGAAAGTAATTCAACAGTCTATTGGCACGAAGTAATCTATGATTTGTCGTTACTCGCATGAACTACTAACTTTTTAAGGGATCTTAATCATTAGTTAATTATAAATATTGCCTTATGACAAGCATGTGAGATTTAACTTACACTCTAATGCTCTATCATTTTACTTATTCACCACTTCCAATACTATACTAATTTAACTGTTAAAGTGGCTGCACTAACCGACCAACCAATATTTACTAATCCATTGTTGTTTTGCAACCTGTCTGATAAGAGGCCCAAGTCCGACACACTTATAACAAATTAAAACACCAAAACTATTGACAATGAGTTTAATAGAAATACAAGCCTTAAAAGGTAAATTCAAATGGTTTGGATTATAATTAGGTAAATTACACTTGAATGTCGCAACATTTGAAAGTAAGTTCATTTGAGGTCACAAGATTTTCGAATAATTCATTTGAGGTGACAACACTCTGAGTGATCATTTGAGTCACAACATTTACAGAAGTAAGTCACTATTGACATATGTTAATAAGTGAAAATTTTAATTAAAACTTCGAAAATCTACCATATTGTAACGTGTCAATGGTGACAATAATTTACCCACTTTCCTAAATATTATGCATTAAATGAAAACTTAAAATGTTGTACCTTAAACGAACTTATCCCAAAATGTTGCGACGTTTCAGTATAATTTACCCAATTATAATTTGGCTAATAAGATCATGGTCATCGTTTTTTTATAACAAGCATGACCTCAAAAATTTTATTCATTATAATTTAACATGCATGCTAGTAACATTCTTATTTATATTAAATGTACATTGAGTGAACAAATAAAGTGTATCAAAAACTCGAAACATAGAGACGAACATCCATAGAAAAAAAAGGAAGAAAAACCCAAATATAAAAGCACACACTAAAACTCGAAGTATGAACTCAAACTCTTAAGACAACATAGACCACCTTAAAAAGTTACGAAATGCATACAATAGTAGGATATTCAATAATCACAATGTACATTTAAACATATTAAAAATAAAAATATGTATTGATTTAAATATGCTTGTTTACATTAAAATTACGAAAAAAATATGTATAGCCATTATATTTTTACATCACAATCATATCTCCATAAAACCATTCCTTTTAGTAAGGAGAAATGGTGTAAAAAAAAATTGAATATTGCTTTTTGGCTTCTCCATCCTAATCACTAAAAATGGGATAATTTGCATCATATGGTTGAAGTAAGAGGAGTAGGTTATATAACACCCTCCCATATCCATGTCATGTAAGTCCACACATCATTTTTTAAGAGTAAGTGGAACCATGAGAGGATCATAAGAAGGGTTAAGATGAAGACTTAAAGGAGCCTATACTAATCTTAAACCATTTATATTGTCATCAAGATCTACTATCCTTCAAATGTCAAGGAAATAAATGATCAATAAAAAGATGAAGTATGATATATGAAGATTAAAGGTAACCCCAACCATATATCCACACCCATCCCAAATTATACTAATTCCTCTACAAATGAGGTGGTCATACTAATGTAAAGTGTACTAGCTCCAGAGTGCAGTTGCTAGGTAAACAATACCGCTACATTGGGTTGATTGCATGTGTACCATTTCTATGAAAAAAAATATCAATATGCAAGTAAAATGACATTAATTATCAAAATTTCGTACCCATATCATGTCTATAAATCAAGATATTATAATTTATACACAAATAGTTTAAAAATTGTGATTTAATGTTTTTGTACAGTACCTATATCACGTTTGATACACAAGATAAAGTAATTTTTCAAATAAATCACGATTTCAAATCACAATATACAAACAACACAACTTTCTTTTTCTTTGTGCAACCTCTCTCTCCCTTCCCCCCCCCCCCCAAGACACATTATTGTCTCTTCCTCCTTTTGCTTTTCTCTCTTCTCTCTTTTACTATTGTTAGGGTTATGTATTGGTTTTTTTAGCTTGTTAAACACTATATCCATATGAATATCCATGTTTATTAATTGCGATATATTTTGGATGTATAATTTTTATATATCTCATGTATAAGTTGCGATTTTACAACTGTATATATTGGTAATTATTTTTAATTTGAACTTATTTAAGTAATTATTATTAATAGGAACCTTAAACGAAAAATTATTTCCTGCTACATTAGTCAGCATATTATATCCTTCCATTAACGACTATAACTATTATCTACATATTAATGCACTATATAATGTACCATGAAATATAATCCGAATAGACTCTATTACTTAACTCTAGCTATACCTAACAGCATGACACTAGTCTCATAAGCTTGCATAAGGTGCATCTAATATCATTTATCCACCCTAATGTCCTAACAAATTAATGAGTAACCCATGAATGAAACTCATGGTATAAGATAATCACTCACTAGAAAAGCACACAAGAAATGCCTCAAGATCCCAATATTGATAGTGTAAGACAAAAAACTACTATAAGAAAAGACGTTTAGTTATTGATGCCATAAGATCTCTTCTACAATTACTTTGGAACATTAATTGTTAAAAAAAAAATACGAAACTATAATATTAAAGCAATCCATGGCTATGAAACAAGCTTAGTACAATCTGCAAGTTTCAATTACATACATTTATAAATAAGTTCAAATGCGTTTTGACCTGCCTATTAGTTGTGTTAAGTAATGCCAATACAAATCAAGTTATATTGTTTTGTGTGGTTTTGAGGGTAAGTGGTCAATTAACAAATCATCAAACGCACTAATAAGTCTTGATGCTTAGTCTTAGTCACAATACCTCTATAACTAGTACACTTTGCAATTTAGGTGTGGGTACAGTGCAGTTGGTTCAATCCACCTTCTAAACGAATCGAACTATATATTACGATTCAATTTTTTATGAAAAAAATTGGAACCTAACAATCAATTCGATCATAATTTTTTAAATGAAAAAAAAGAATGGTTTTAATTATAGTTTGAATTTTTTTTGTCCGTTATTGTATTTTTACCTCATTAACATAGTATTAGGTATAGAAGAAGAAGTAATGCAACACTAATAAAGCAAACAACAACCTCTAACAAGAAAATGGCAAGAAAGAAGACTCGGCTTTTTGGAGAAGAACTTTCAACTTTTCATCGATGTATACAAACCATTATTTTCTTTGACTTTATTTTGATAAAATGTAGAACGGTTCGATTCAAATTTATAAACCGAACCATAAATCGAATACCTTTCATTGAATCGAATTGTCAATCAAGTCATTTAAAAAAATGAAATTTTGATTCGGTTAGTTTTTATGATTGTCCTAACATATCAATGAGACACATAGTATTAATAATAATGACAACAGCAACAACACACAACAACAACAACAACAAAAATAGTTTGAAGGTGTATTAAGGAAAAATTGTGCGAGTGATGAAGAAAAGTGACCAAACTATTAAATAATAAAGGGGTAGAGTTGAAAATAATTAGATAGGATTGTGTGTATTTGGGGTTGCGATCTCATTTTAACTTCATGTAACTCTTTGCAATGTGTTTGACATGGTGGTAACCTCGTGAGATCTTAAGAAAGTAAAGGAAATGGGAAGAAAGTTTGTTTTAGTTACTTCATCTAGGGTTAGGTTATGAATCTAATATAAAGACATATAACGAATTTGACTCAACACATAAAACCCCTAGACTCTCTCTTGGTCTCCCTCTTCACAGCACGAACCCATGACTCAAAAAAAAAAAATGCTGAATTCGAAACTCTCCTCTCTCAGCCTCTCCTTGCTTCCTCCCTTGTCTAATGTCTTCAAATCTTTGTTTATTCCATGCTTCTCTTACTTTATCTTCTCTATAAGAATCAATTCATCTGCACTTTTTTTCTCTATTTCTCTCTATCATACTTTATCTTTAAAGCATGGATTTATCAATAATAATGAAGGAATTGTTACCGATCGGCTATGCTATTTAGATTCATGCAACTGAAGAAAAATCAAAATTGTTATTGGGGATTGAGAACTTTAAGTTGGGGTTTCAGATGAAATGACAGAGAAGTCAACTTAAACTTTTGACTCACCTTGAAGCATTTTTCAACTTATTATCTCTAATTGTATTGGATTGAATACTTTATGAGATTTGATTTCACCTAATGTCATTTATAATACATATTGACATTGTTGTCTTGTTGTGATAATACCAATAATTATAACATGCAAAAAAAAAAAAAAAAAAGAGCTACAAATGTTATTAGTTAGTTGTCATAGAGCATGTTTTGGTAAGCTTAAAATCTTATAGGAATGGGATTGGACATAATGGAAAAACTCTATAGGTTAGGGTCTTGTTTGATAAATCCATAGAGTATAGGGTACTGACATAGGTCCAAGTTTTATATGACTTATATCGAGGGAAAAGAGTCTAAATGTTATGAAAATATTAAAATGCCCTTAAGATGAATATCCCTTTTAAAAATGGAAAGATATAAGACAAGGACAATGTAGTCATAGTCCTATGTCTTTTATATCTTTAATTTCCTCTATGCAAATTAAACATTGAAAAATAAAATATTTCCACAAATTTTTTTCCATTTAACTTTCATATTCAAATAAGAGTAAAATTTCATTTTCCTTTGTTTTTCTTTTCACTCTTTTTTGTTTTTACAACTTTCCTCAATTTTTTACTTTTTTTAAGAAGTCGTCGAACACAACACTACAATTTGTCTTTCTAGATGCTAGGCATATAATAAGAATTTTATAATAATTTTCAAGTTAAAATTGTTTCTTACCTATTTTCCTTTTCTTATTATTTTGCTTGTCCAAAACTATCAAAATAGTACATATAAATATTTTTATGGTGATAATTTAAAAAAATAGATGTAATATAAATATTTTTTCTTTTAAGATTTTCATTTTGGATATGGTTAGATTGATGAGTTTATTTATTTTTTCTTTTTTTCAATTACCTATTAAGTAGATGGTGATTAATTGATTTTTTCCAAATTAGTGATAACTTAATTTAAATTTTATTTTTTAGACACACATTCTACAAATACCATTTTTATCTCTTATCAAATACATATAAAAGTTGCAATGTATTGCCTTGTATGTCAAAATTTCTTTAAAACTATGCATAGTCTATTTGAATATAATCCCACATTATCTTCACCTTTTTTTTGTGGTGGTTACAATAACGCGGCTACTAGAACTATTACAATGCGAGAAATTGAATTTGGTACATCAAGGACAAGGATGAGGACCAGATGTCACTAAGCTATAAACATTGGTAATTACCTTTACCTTCTAGTGTTAAAGAAAACATATGGAAAAAATATTTTTGAACCTTAACCGTTGCCAATGGCATTGTAGCCTAATGATATCTCTATTGGTCTCTTAAATAAGAGTAATAGGTTTAAATCCCCTTCCTCCATTGTAAGGTGCAATAAAAAAAAAAAAGAATCTTATCTGTCGTTTGCATTGAACTCTATCTCCTTTGAAGGAAAAAATACATAAAAGGGAAAAAAAAAACTCATTCATGTTTGCATTTAAATTTTTTTCTTGTTAATTTCTTTTCAATAGAGTGGGGTTAATTTTATAATCTCATTATGTATTAGTCAACATCACATGGATGACATTTTATGTGATAATGCATTCACTTTAATAATTGTATTTGAATGTTTGTTGATATTTACATATACCATAGGATTTTGGCCTACAAAACCAATAAGCTTAGCCCCACTCGCTTCTGACTAAACCTAAACCTAATTCCAGAGAACACCAAAAGCAATCCCTCACAAAGGCTTGACTCTAACCCTTTTCTCCCTTATGTAATTTCCAAATCAAGGTTTCATTTTTACTTCCTTTCTTTTGTGATTCCACTACTTATGGACTTATTGTTTCTTTCTTTGATGTGCTTTCTAGGTACATGAAAGGTAAAGCCTGATACTCAAGTTCTCAGAGAATCTTAACAACTCAAGTTTTCAAAATTTTTTGCTAGCTTTTCTTTATATTTCTTTGTTATTATATGATGTCCTTGATATTGATACAAAATAGAGACAGTTATAACTGCTCATGTACATACTTGTTTCATTACAACTGTCAAATAGAGGAAAATGTATCATACAATAGCTAGCCTATTCTATGTAATGTAATCAGCCAAATAATTTGACTTCATGCAATTCCTAGTAGTTGATGTCATAACATGTTCCTCCCCTGTTGGAAAAAGTACCTTTCCCTCAAGGTGATAAGTAGGGTAGTCCTTTTGAAAATTGGAGAGATCCACCCACGAGGCATCCTTTGTAAGAAGACACTCCCATTAAATTAAAAGTTGAGGGACTAAATGACCTTGTATCCAAATCTATCTTGAATCCACAGCAGCCAAAATTGTGAGAATAGGGTTGTTGTCAAAATAACTCTGAAGAAGAGGAACAACATCATAATGATCTCCATAAGCTTTTTTTAATGTGGACAATGAAAAACCAACTAATCTTCAAATAAGGAGGTAATTGTAACGCCCTAAAATTTAATTTAGCCACTACCGTCGAGTATAATACTTTATATATTAACGCTCAGCTTCCCTGAATGATATGTTTATTGTAAACATTTACTATCGCTTTTAATTATCAAATCCTATAATTGGATTCTCAAAATAACTGGATTTATAACAATAAAACAACTTTATAAAAACATTTATAACTTCTACTCATACAGAGTAGATCAACTCTCTCAAAACAAAGCCAAAGCTTGATTACAAAATATGGGCTCCTCAACTAAGCCCTTTACAAAAAATACAAATTTCAAAGAATAATCCAGTTCCTTATACAAAACAAAATACAAATAATGCAACGCCCTAGTCCACTTTACTATTCCTCTCATCACTTCCGGACCGCCCATACCTGAGTCCATAATCTTCAACAACATAAACATATGCCCATCATCTCTTCATCATCACCAACATTATCATTATCAACAACACATATCATCACCATCCTCAACTCACAATACCTAAAAAAAGAACAATAATAATAATAATGAGTAAAGCTCAATACATAATAACACAGGCACACACGAAATGTCACGATAATATAACTAAATGCAATGCAACAAACAACAAGTTATTATCTTTAAATTAAAGTAAACAAATCAACACTTGAGCCACACTCTGGAACAATCCAAGAAACGATTTACAATCCCTAGCCTACCACCGCAGCAGTAGGGAAGCGCGCCGGTAGCCTCTGCAGGCGACTACTCCAAGGTAAGAATTTGGGGTCCCAAGTAACTACAGCTGCTCAAGGAATTGATGTAAGCAGTCTGAATACTTATATTCGATATAACCAATAAAGAAAAAGTAATCCCATCTAGGGTTTACAGCCGTTATTCAACATTAGTTAACTTAATCCATAATATCACCTTGTTCAATCGTCCCCATAAAACGTGAACTAAATAATATTATATCATGTTAGAATAAGAAAATGTTACATCGATACAAATACACCCTTTCAATTAACCACTGAGCCATCTATTGGAAGTCATTACATCATAATGAGTAGCCTAAGCACCTAAACTACCGTGTCCGCTCGGACAAGGTTACCGCTCCTTGGCCAGGTTCAACGGCACAAGCACAAGCAATACTCATCAGTTATTAACCCAAGTTTAAGTTTTAGTCCATTTAGAATGCCTATCCTAGCATACAACATGCAAGTTATTCTTACCTTTTATATGAAATCCAAATAGAGGCTTACACCATCTCAATTGATAATCCAATTATCCATATATCTGATCAAGAATTAAACTCACACAAGCATTTAAATTAACTATCCAATTACATCAAACTTATTTTTAAACCCTATTTGATCAAAAACTAATTTGGAACCCCCTAGGATTGCGTAATTCCCCCGTCAAAGTATTTGTTTTCATTTTGATTATAGTCTCTTATTATAAAACATCATCACATCATTCATACTCGAAAACATTCATTTCCTAAGAAAATACACATTTGAAACAACATATTCCCCATGTTAACTAAGGTTTATCCTAACTCATTAACTAAAGCCAATTACTATTTATTAAGCCTATATTACCTTAACTTAGCCAAATTGATTTGAGTTAATCATTTAGTTCAATCACTAAGAAAAATTGATTAAACTTAAGTAATTTAATTCATTTTAACTCATTTAAGTTCATATAGGTCAAGTTGAACATAAGTTAACTAACTAATTTATTTTATACTCAAGACCTATGTGAACTCTAATTTATTATTAATTCACAAATTATCTGAACTCATTCTTAATTATGCAAATCAACTAACATAATATATCATCTATCATTATCTATTTTATTTTATTTTTATTTCTTTCTTCTTTCTTTTTATTTTTCTTTTTCTTTCTTCTTTATGAATAGTACCAGGGGATAGATCACGCCCATGATGGGGGTCGTGATCATCATCACCAGCATCATTACGCTCATTATGGGATATGTGATCTCCATCGTTTGTCTCATAATAGACGTTTTGGGTCGTGATGCTCGATACGGTCTTGTCACATCCGTGATCAAGGAGAAAAATGTGATAAGAGGAGATCGCTCTCCTCATGACGATCGTGATCGGGTTATTAACTTCAAAAATAATTTGCTTCGAGGAGATCACGAGCCATGTAACAGTCGCGATGAACAAAGAGATCCCTATTACAAAGTCTTTTGTTTGTTCTTCAAATTTTTTAGCTACTTCAATTCAATATACGTCATCAAAAACATCATATTATAACCTTCCCATACATAATCTTAACTCATAAAGACTTTTAATCACATCTCTATGTCATATTACAACAAATCGTTTAATCAAATGCTTAGTCTACTCAATTATACATATATATAGGTTTTCATCATATATGCTCGTATCCTTAATCTTTCCAAATTATCATAAATTCTACATATATCTAGTCCTATCACAACATTTTATGCATAGATAAGAACTAAAACAAAGAAAATAACAAAACTTATTTTTTAAGCAAAACCCAACTTATTGATTTTTCTACTCTACTTCTCCTAAGTTATTGGAGTTGTTTCTAGCATGATCTTCATTGTCTATCTTGTTTCTTATCTTTGATTTCTTCCATAGATTTGTTGGATAATGAGATTTTGGGCTTGGTTTTGAGAAATGGAATAAAAAGAAAGAGAGAGAAAAAGAAGCGATGGAAAGGAAAGAAAGGAGTGAGAGGAGGCACCAAATGAAAGAAAAGGAAAAGAAATAAGGGTTATATATATTTATAAAGAATTATGAGATATTTTAAGGTAAACGTAATAGGTTTAAAACTTTCAAATCAATATCTCTAATTCTAAAAGTATTTAAGAAATAATCTGAGGATCAATATGTTATAAATAGGAAACTTGAGATAGAATTAGGAGTTCGGCTTATATCAAATTGATATTTAACCTGAGCTTAGGCTCAAGATATGATATTTATAGGCAAGCAAACAAATTCAAAACTGGTGGAAATTTATGAATTGGAATTTAAACTAAAGTTTAAGGATTTAGGAATACACTAAACATTTAATAACATGTTTTGGGGATTTAAGAATCAAAATCTCAAATTTCAACTTGAATGTATGTACTAAACTATTTTCATTGATTTATCTAATCATTGTTAGGTTCTCTTAAATAGATTTTGATGATAACAAAAGTGTAAAAAGATTACTAATAATTTTTTCAGTGTGTAGTTTTAAGTTAAAGAGAAAGAACAAAAATGAATAGTATCATGTTACAGAAGGTTTTACAGAAGGTGCACTACAAGAAAAATGAACAGTATTGGTTATCCATAAGGTTTTATAGAAGGCTCATTGCAATTTTTGAAAGCAACATAGCTTCACGGAATTTTATTGGTGATCGGTTCGGTTTTGATCAAATTCGTTCCAAATCAAATCAAATAAATATATTGAAGGCCTAGCTCAAGCAGAATGCATATATTTAGGTAATATACTTGTAGACTATGAATTTCATTATAAAGGCTTTAAGCCTGATTTATTATTTGGATTTAACTCTCTACGTTAAAGTGACAGGGCTTAGAGAGTTAGGCCCAATTATATTAGGATGATCATGAGAGAATTGGCATGGTAGGCTTAGAGTAGGGCCCGTTGGAATTGGCCTACCAATACAACTTTCTCAAATTGGCTCACACACATTACAATGAATGCCTCTGGGCCTGGGTCCATAAGGGAGCCCACATTTATATCCACAATAAGAGGGACTCATCTTAGCCGTTGGACATCTGTCTCATCTGACGGACTGACATCAATAGCTAGATTCTCTATAAATACCCTTAGTCCTTACCTCATTTGAAGAGATGAAAAACCTTGGATAAACACCGTTATGCTATCGATTTCCATTTTTATGAATTAAGTACTTGACTCACTCAAGAACGCACATTCGTGGTATCACGTGTGGTTGATGCTTTTTGGCTCCCTCACCTGTCACACGTGTGTTATAACCTATTGAGACTGCCTACTCCTCTCCCTACACAATTCTCTCTTGATTACCCTTGCATGTGTTGTTTCCCTAGGTCACGTGTAGCACGATAGTCACGTGGCACACACGTAATCGTTGCATCTGGAATCATACCCACACAATACTCATATATTACACTTAAGTTGGTTAATATCCAAAGGGATTTTAAGTTTTTTCAAGTTTCTCTCTCATATCATCTTTTAAGCTTCATGAGGAAATTCAAGTTTTATTCAAATAAGTATTACACGAGTTTTATCTTGAAGATAAGCTAATCATCAGAATCTATAACGATCCATAAGGAGTTAAGTCTATCACTTACCTATTTTTATGGGATGTTATCATTTTCAAATGGGATAAACGTTATTTACTTCAAGAATTCAAAGAGGATAAAGAGCATAACAAAATTATAAAGATTAAATTCAAATTTCAAGCTTCGAGATAAGGAAAATATCATCACAATATCAAGAAAATCAATCTTCGTGATAATAGGAAAATATCTTACTTGATCTTACTTTTAAGCCGTTGAGCAATAGCCTTAAAAGGATTGGTTCAAATTTTATAAATAAGAAGATATTGCTACCGAGATATTCGTGGAAGATTATCCATAGTCTGCTACAACATCTTTTGGAATGGATAAAGAAGAAGAACAGATTATGATTTGATTTTCAAATGTCAAGCTAAGGAAAATATCATCACAAAATCAAGAAGTTAATCTACAAGAAACGAAAGAGTAAAATATATTCTTTCTTCTTATCTTGTATCCGTTAAATATCAACAGGATTCGTATTCTTCAAAAGAGGATGAGGCACACAAGATATTATATGAGTTTTACATGGGAAAGCTTATTCACATCTTACAATAATATTTTTTGAACATTACAAGACAGTGGACATATCAATAAGACAAAAAAAGAAGAAGGAAGACACACACGCTACTATAAGAAAAAGAACCATTGCTTCCTTAAATTTTTTTCCGATCTAATTTGTGCACAATTTTTAATTTGCTGCAACTTTGCTTTTAATCTATTCTTTTGTTGACAGAAGGAACTTGATGATGCCTTCTAGCTTGTTAGCTTGTTAGTTTACAAGATTAGGCTATGTAGTATCGGTTTTTAGCTTGAAGAAAACTGTGAGGATCGAGCAAAGTGAATTGTACTATCTTATAAATTGATTTGATTAGACTAATGGAACATACCCGTGTGGATTATGGGGTCTCCAGCTCGGAGCTGGAAGAGTGGACTGATGCATAAGGCGGAACCACTATATATCACTTTGCAATATTTTCTATCCCTTCTTTTTTATTTTCTCGGAATTTTTTTAATCTATTTTGTTTCCTCAATTGTTCTCACGCTATATCAAAAGGGTTTTGATTTTCGTTAAGGGGCAAAAATTTTATAATTTATAATCAATTCAACCCTCCTTCTTGATTATAAAGGTGGGACCAACAATCATAATTCATATATCTATTTTATTTTCATCATTTTAATCTATCTAAATCTAATTTCTAACTTAGATGAAGGTTTAAGATATTTCGGTAACTCCAATTGATAAGCTATTTGATCAATCTTACATAAAACTTTAAGAGGCCTAAAACAATGTTGTGAAAGTTTACGAGATAGCCTATTGGCTAAAGATGTTTGCCTATAAGATTGAAACTTCACATACACAAAGTCCCCCACCTCATAAGCTCATAAGTCCTACGAGTGTTTGTCAATTGCTTCATATAAAGCTAAGCTTTAGCTAAACTAGACTTCAAAGTCTTTAAAATAACATCCCTATAATGAAGTTCATGATCTACTACTTCTATTAATTTTTTCGCACATAGTGAGGGATAATGTGAGGATTCTTACAATCAAGTGCTAGAAAAGGGGTCCTTTTGGCATTCATGTGACTTCTTATGTTAAGGCAAAATTCCGCTCAAGGCAAAAACTAAAATACCTAAAACATTCACCTAATTAATTAAAAATAGTTTAATTTAGTAGTATAAAAGGTCGTTAAGTTTAGACTTGGATTAGAATTGAATTTAGAAATCTAGATTGAATAGTTTAAGTAAAACAAATAATGAATCATGATTAGATAATTGGCATAATGAAATTAGTAAATAGATTAAGTTGGATTTTATATTTGATATTCTTTTAATTAAAAATTTTCTAATTATTTCACCCATTTATTCTAATAAGAGATCAATTTCAAAATCTTTACCAAAATTTTAATAGAATCCATTTTCATCATTCTCCAATCCTAAACTCTTAAATATTCAAATTAAATGTTTGGTAAGCTCTTCAACCCTTGAATTTTATTTTAACCTTCATTATCTTAAATCCGCACAATTTTTTAAATCAACTACTTGTTTGAAAATATCAGCTTCAAACCCAAATTCAATTTAAATACTGATTTCTTATAAATTGAATTTATAAATTATATTTCTATATCAAGATATTAGTTTTTAATATATTCTCAAATTATTTTCGATACTTCAATTAATTATCAAAAAAGTTTAACTCTAACACCTTACCTAAAAATACCCTTAATCCTTATATTAGAAGACATAGAATAACTAATTTATGCTTGCCACAGTCGCATCAATTCAAAAGTAAAATTTTGTTAATGATAATTTAAATCCTTATGAAATGAAAAGAGAGCCTTGGCTTTCATACACAAAGCCTACACATAAGCCAAACACTTTGAAGCAAAAAAATAAAATGAAAATAAAAAGAGGTACAGAAAAAGAAAGGTTGAAAAAAAAGAGGGAAAGAAAAAAGAAAGGATAGAAGAAGAAAATTAAAAGAGAGAAAAGTGTTTGAGCCCAAAAATGAGGACAATTGGCATACTTCAATACCTAAATACACTTAAAACTTCAAAACCCATCTCCGTCATGCCCAAAAATTACAACCCCACTCACCACCATTTTACAAAAAGCTTTTTTGATCATTAGGAGTAAATTGTCCTTAGTAAAAGTTACTTTTGAAATTGAGGTAAGCCTAATTTAGTTATCTTAGAAAGGTTCTTGACTTGTAAAATCCAAAGAGATATGAATATAAAATTCACTAAAAAACCTGCACAAGATATCCCTTCTATTGTAAGCCAATGACCCAAAAGTTTAAGTTACAACCCAAGAAAAGACCTGGTGGATTAATCAAGATGTATCATTTACAAATCAAACTGTAATTTTAGGAATCCAAGCCATGTGTGAAAATAAGCCAAAAACAGTGTGATGAAGTTCTCTTTGACTAAATACATCAAGCATAAAAATATTTGATTCAAGATCTAGGAAATGATAAGAATTCATATGCCCCTAAATCAGAAAGTCAAATATCCTAAAAAAAAAAAAAAATATGTTATTGTTCCTCAAAATGTAAGGAGGCCACCAAAGAGTGATCTTCAAAAAAAGAAATGAATGGCTAAACAATAAGGGAGAACTATTGCTTATTTGCAATTTTAGAGTCAATGAGATCCTTTACTTGTTAGCAAATTATTTCAAAAGGAATTTTCTACTTGAAAAAGATCTTCAACACTCTCTTTTACAAAAAAAAAAAAGTTTTCAAGACTTTACTGGCACTCTTTTAAAAAATAAGAAGATTGAAGTCCATTCGAGTCTTTAGGAAGAAAAAAAACTGAAGTCTGTATGAGTTTAGGATGAAAAAGGACAGAAGTCCATCCGAGTCTTTAAGAAGAAAAAGACCGAAGTCCATCCGAGTCTTTCGAAAGGAAAAAGACCGAAGTCCATCAGAATCTTTAGGAAGAAAAAGATCGAAGTCTATCCGAGTCTTTAGAAAAAAAAAGACTGAAGCCCATTCGAGTCTTTAGAAAGAAAAAAGGACCAAAGTTTATCCGAGTCTTTAGGAAGAAAAAAAAACCGAAGTTTATCCGAGTCTTTAGAAAGAAAAAATACCGAAGTCCATATGAGTTTTTAGGAAGGAAAAAACCGAAGTCCGTCTGAATCTTTAGGAAGAAAAAAGACCAAAATCAATCTGAGTCTTTAAGAAAAAAATCGAAGGCCATCTGAGTTTTTAAGAATGAAGAAAAACTCATAACCTAAAGTGGAAACCTAAGAAAAGTCATCTCCCTTTTCTTTGGACACATTTCAGGACAACTATAGTGGTTGGGTATGGATATAAACAAAGGTTAACTTTCATAATGCAGTAACTTCATTGAAAATCGTTACCACCTCTCTGTTTGTTAATGTTAGAAATTACAAGACTATCGCTATCTCAGTCAAGCTTCCCTACGAGACTAGAAGCTCCAAATTCTAGGTAAGTGCTTTTGATGGCAAAAATCAGGCATCTCTTTGTCTTTATGGTAATGTTTTACCCAAACTTTTCCATAAAGACGGGCAATTATAGATACCCCATTTTTGCCCCTGAAATAATAATAATAGTAATATATGTGATAATAATAATTATAAAGTAAAATGAAAAAAAAGAGAAAAAAAGATAAATAAAATACATACAAAAATATGATTCATAAAGAAAAAAATGAAAAAAAAATCATATTTTGGCCTCGATTTAGGTCACTCAAATAATATAATTGAGGCACATGCCAATGGCCTGATAGTTAAGGACACACACATGCATAGTTGGGACCAGGGTTCAAATCTTGTTAGGGGGCGAAATTTTTTTTCTGTTTGGCACGAGTAATACAAACACTTGCGTGTGTTGTGCATCTTCTTCTTCCCTAACTTGACCAAATTTCCTTGCATGATCTATCATTTCAAACTCATTTTTGGTCCATTTGTACTTCGATTTTCACCAAATTGATTAAGGGAATTTGAAGAAGACATGAGCCACTTTGGATTTGAATAAAAAACTAACCCTAAAGCTATTGATTTGGTGCTCAATTTTCGATTCAAAGTTTGTGAAAAACTCATTTTTGCGCACGAAAAGAATTTTCGAAATTAGATCCGAACTACCATCTAAGTTGATAGAAGTACATATCTGAGCCTATCTATCCTTCTTCTGGAAGTTCATTTAGCTTGGAATTCGTAGAACACATTCTAGTAGACCAATTCGCGCGCGACCTATCAACTCAACCTCAAACAAACTCCACCTAATTCGTCCCCCAAACACTATAAGTGGGGCTCGAATTCCCTATTCAAATCATCCACAACCATCCGCAAGCATCCTAAACAATCAATAACAGTCCATTTCATCTGAAAATACTCTAGCAAGCTTTGGATTGATTTTCGAAATCTAGGGATTTTTTTTTTTTCGATTGCTCTCAATAGAGGCTAAATCGGAGAAAAATGAAGTTACGGTAGGACTTAGGAGTGGTGAAAACTTTAGTTACTAACTTTCTCCTTTGACTAAAGCTTCTCAACAGCTTTCAACGAGCATTACCATTGACCGCCACTTTTTGGAGCTTGAACCACCTACTTCCAACCAATTTCGAAGCAAACGACCACCACCAGATTCTCCCCCATCCTCCACTTGACATATCCGACATGATCACGGCCCCTCAAAACCACCGAAGCACCACTAACAGCTTCCATCGATCGCCTACAGTAGATTGGGTCCAAGATTTGAAATTCAACCGAACTTGCTCCATCCGACCCGTGTGTGACAACCAACCAAGTCTGAAGTGTTTTAAATTTTTTCTTCTTTGCTTTTTATTTAAATATTCAAGAAAAATGAGAAAATAATAAAAAGTCGCAAAAATAAACTAAAATATGATTTTGTTAAAGTAATGAATTTCAAAAAAAATATATGTAGTATGGGCGTATTAATATATATACATATAATATGTATAAATATAAATAATACATCATAAAATATATATATATATATATATATATTTTCGACAAATAGATATACCTTATTTTCTAAAATAAAAAACCAATTTAGTAGCCTATAGGGTTATAAATAATTTTTTTTATAAAAATTAAAGAATTAAGGAACTTAAATAGAAAATAGTTCAAAAAATAAAATAAACAAACCCACTAAAGTTTTCATAAAAGAACTACATATCATCTTATTCTGATTAATGGGTACATTGGCACCTCTAGCCTTGGGGTGACATAAAAAATGAAAAACCTTTTTTTTTTATTATTTATTTTGAATTAATTCATTGTAAATATTGTAAACTTTAACGACAAATTGTGAATATCTAATTTTTTTTTTTATTAGTAAGTTCATTAAGCATTAAAAGAATAAATCCTAAGTTATGAATTTTAAGTGTTAACCATATAGTTTTAATAGAGTAGCCCCGAATCTAAAATTTCTAGTTTATAAAATTTTGTTTTAACTAAAATTTTCACAGGCTAGTAGCTAAAATAGGATCAACTAACCCATCAATCTCAACTTATAGTTTTTTCCCGACTTTGATCGGGTGGCAACTCCTTAAAGTTTTTACAAAATTTAAATTTCTTTTAATTCCTAGTCGAGGGTTTGTATCAAGTGGATTAGGGTTTGGTACAAATCGAATTAAAAGAAATTAAATCGAAAAATGAAAATTCCAAGTCAATATTATATGCAGGTTAAGTTCTACTATCATCTCTCTCCTTTAATCTCTTCTAAAAAACACCCCAAAACATTTTATATAAATTAGCTCTAAAAACATAGCTGTTCACCCTTAAAAGAACCTCTAATGATCGAATTTAAAAGTCAACAACAGCTATTTTTTAACCTATCATACCTTGGATTCGTGATGCTCGAAACGTGTCACACCTCAATTTACCGTGTGACCAAGTCTATGCTTGTTAAGCCTAAATTTAAACGTGCCATGCCTTGGAGTTAAACTTAGCAAGCCCTTAATGTAACCCGTGATCAAGTCTGCACATCTTGTTTTGTTTCATTTGTCGCACTTTGAATTTATACTTTGATTATATTAATCTAGCCTTCGATGAAGGCCGCAATCAAGATAGGGGCATGATAATTTATTCTTGCACAATCTACAGAGAAGTACACACATACAAACACAAACACACATATGCACATTAAAACTTAAACATATTTAAAACAAGTTTTACTTATTAAGTGGAGCTTAACTAAGTTATTGAGCGTTTGTGTAATATATTATCTTATCAAAATAAAATTGTAATAAACCTTAGCTTATCATGGAATGCATGACATTTTTAATTTATCCAAATTAAATTAAACACATATAGTGCCGTTGAATCCCATTTGAGGAGCGGCAATCTTGTCCTGAAGAAGCACGATAGTTTAGGCGCTTAAGCCACCTCCATCATGATGTAATGTATTTATAAGTGGCTCAACGAGTAGCTGATGGGGCAAATGGTGTCGGCATAACGTTTGCTTAAACTTGAGGTCAGGTAACATAATTTAGTTCACGTTTATGAGACCAATTAAACTAAATAATGTTATGGACTAAGATAAGTAAAGATGTGTAACGATTGTGACCCTAAATGAGGCTGTTTTCCTTTTCGATTACATTTTCTAGGAGATATAGGTGTTTGGGCTGCCTATTCAATCTTCTGAGCGTCAAGTGGTTACCTAGGACTCCTAGATTCTTAGTGTCTTGTTTCGGAGTGTGAGTGCTCCCGTATTACTTGTTTTATTAAAATAAAATATAATAAATTGTTATTTGTTGCATTGTATATAGCTAGGTTTGTGTGACATTCCGTGTGTATCTATATTATTGTACACTAAGCTTCGGCTCATTATTGTTATTGTTATTATTTTCTTTCTAGGTATTGTTGATGATAATGTTGGTGATGATGATGTGGATGTTATTATTTATGGTTATCTCAGGCATGAGCAATCCTGGAGACATGAGAGACTGGTGAAGTGGGTAAGGATCAAAGGATGTTTTTGTTTTATTTTGTTTTAAAGAGCTTGATTTATCTTTTAAAGTTACATATATATTTTTCTATAAGGGGTTGGTTATGAAGCATAAATGTTTTTTAATAAGTTCTTAAAGCTTTGTTTAAGTACAATTTCTTTCATTTGTATGAGTAAAGCTTGAAATGTTTCTATAAGGTTGATTTCATATTTGTTTTACCACTTCTAAATCCAGTTATCTATAGAATCTAATTAAAAGGTTTCAGAATTTAAAACCTAATTAGCAATGTTCAACACAAATACCTTCTTTTTTGACAACTTTACGTGTAATACTCAAGTATTACACATGGTTGTGGACTAGGCATGCTTGATTATTGGATTAAGCATGTCGGATCTTTACAACCACTAAACCACATTTAACCATCTTCCCTAATAGAGTCAGCGATGGTTGAGAGAAATACATCGAGCCGCTCTAGCTTAGTATTCGCCTAACACATGATTTGATAGGCTGGTCTACCGAGTTAGGAGAGTTGGAACAAACAACACTCCTATCTAATAGCTAGTCCTAACATGCAATAGATCAAATTGAGCCTAGAAAGTCTACAATCTATAACTGACCATTTACAACTTTTTGTTTAACCTAGTTTTCGTATATCCCTACTTTGATTTTCATTGAACAAAAGTAATATCGTTATAGTTTTGATAAACAACGGTGGTGTACAACCACTAGTTTACTCGAAGGAGAAAGAAATGTATTTATCTATATATTTGGCTAAAAAAAGTGTATATGGTAAAACAAGAAAAGTAAAGTAAAGACAGGGAATGAATCGTGCAAATATGACCTCATAAAAACCGCCGTTGGATTGGAGGATGAGGTTTTTGTGCGAGGAAAGGGAATCTCTGGCAAGTGGCACGCGCAGTTTCAAAGGGCACAAACAAAACATATTGCTTGTCACGCTAAGGCCTTTCTTGCATTTTGAGTGTTTGTCTGCACGGCAATTTTGAACATAATAATAAACAATGTTTCCTAATTTGCAAATCGTGTATGAGATTGGCGCCAATCACTGTCAATCAACCTCTAAACAAAAAGGCTAGGGTTTGAATAATTTAGTGGTTTTGCTATCACTGTGGGTCCACCCATAAATGTCTTGCAGGATTTCCAAGTTGGTTATTTATATGTTCGTGGAAGAATTAAATAGGTGTTTCCAGTTGCATCTGTTATTGGATGCACTTTTATTAATTTTCGACATATAAACTATTGTAAAAGGGGGAAAAATGGGATCATAACAATAACAGGTAAAAAAAAAAGGAAAAAGGAAGAAACAGATTAGATTAGTAAACACACTCCAAAGCATCTTCTTTAAATATTAATGATTATGTTGGAAGGTACTTTAACAAAATAAAATATTAACGAAAAGGCATATATTTTACAAGTAGCTTGCTATAGAATAAATAGAGATAAGATGTAATTAGTTGCATTTAACGGTGTAAATGAATCAAATCAGATTGCAAATTATTCGAGCTCGCCTTGAAATTTACTTGAATTTGATTTAAGAATAATCGAATTGAGTTCGAGCTACTTTAATAATCCATTGAGCGAGCTAGAGTTTTATATATTTAGCTTAATTAACTTGTGAGTCTAATTGAGCTCTATCGAGTTGGAATTGAGTATAAATATTAATTGAATTCAAATCGAGTTTGAGTATTTATATCAAAATTAAAAATATTTTTTAATAAATCAAGCTAAACGAGCTTAATAGAATTGAGCTTGAGTTTATATAGCGTTACTTCGAGTCAAACTTAAACTTAAAATCTTAAATTCGGTTGGCTTGAACTTTGAAATTTCGAGTCAAGCTTTAACTCAGTACTATACCATTTAAGCTCAACTCATTTGTAGCTTTAGTTGCAATATTGCATCTATTTTATATGAACTTTTTAATAGCTTGTCAATAGATGGAAGGAACAAAATATAAAAGAAAAACGAAAAGAATACTTGTATCTTGGCACTCTCATGAGTCATGATTAACTAAATTGTTTTATTATTTATATAGATAACTTGTAGCGTGCGTTTATTTATTACTATTAGTTAGGACATACGCGTCAACCTTTAACCTGCTTACAATAATTAATTTAGTAGAAATATACATTATTAGGTATACTTAATAGTATGATACATTAATGAGTAATAAAAATTGTAGAAAGGAAAAAGATTGCAAAAAACTACAAATATCCTTAAGCATAATAAGGATAACTGATCACTGCCAAATACCACTCTCTCTCTCTCTCTCTCTCTCCATGGTTTGTTTGGATTGTATGTGTCTTATTTCTATCTTATTTGTATATGTATCTAATCTATTTTGTTTGCTTATAAATAAAAATATTTTTTTCCATCTATATCTTTTTTTTTAATTTAAAAATGACAAAACAATATGAAAAGATAAACCAAACAATATGTGAGTAGAATATAGATAGATAGAAATTATGGGTGAAATATGATGCTATTACACTCCAATGACTAATTAATTCAGTTGAAGTTCAGTATTCTTATAATTATAACCACTTCTTTCATATTTATTTATTTATTTTCCCTTACTAACTTTAGGTAGTATTTTATTTCCCTCCTATCCTTTAATATAGAGTTTTGTTTAAATTATTAACTTTTATTCAAACTATCATGTTTTACTCTTACTTTTTAATGTATGACAGTTCAGCAATGAGCATGTGTACGAATACCCAAAATACTTAATTGTCTATAAATGTAACATTAACCCACCAAAATTTTCCAAGGGGATTAGCTTACAAGGCAATCTATGTGCAAAAGATTACATCATGAACTCAATGAGTTAGCAAAAACTATTCAACCAACCTTCATCATAATATTCTACATGATAGGTAACAATTTCAAATGAATAAAGTACATCCATCCTCAAAATAACTATTGCCCATTCCACTTTCAGGTCATTAACTAGATTATTATACATATCTTTACATTTTTATTAGACATGGTCCCACAAAGGGGTAAATTGAATTTCAATATATAACTACCATAAACACACACATATGATAGATACTACATAATCACGTACGTCTTGTTATATAATGAAAAGCAATTAGCACAGTTTGGCATCCAAGACTTGGAGCAGCTCTTGGCTTCTTAACAAAGGCTTGACTATGGATGGTCCTTTTACCTAATGAGTCCAAATACAATAGCTACAACATTTGATTGGAATTATTGGATCAGTTATTAGAGATATCGATTTACTATAGTATTCCATAAAGACATCCCGCATCATCGGTACAACTTAAAGACAACTGCTTCTAGTTTGCTTGAAGTGCAAAGGAATTAGGGGTCATTGGGGCCAATATAGGAGTCAATAAACTAATATAAATAAAAACATTAACCCCTACTTACTTTAAAACAACAATTACTAAGAGATACTCCATCAAACCATCTTCCAAAGCCAAATCCTCACGTAAACACATGTTATATGAACAACACATCTTTATAGTGATGGCAATACATAGAGCCAGTTTAACATGACTAAATTTCAATAATTTTAACTTAATGATTATATGTATTCTTTCCAATTTTATCGTTTCCCCTTCTTTCAACTATTTCATACTTAAGTATAAAATTCTTCTAACTATTTTAGTGACACCTTCCATCGAGACTATGGAGATATATTATTATTTATGCTTGACACATGTACACTAGATGTGATGGATAGATACACGACTAGTATAGCTTAGTTTGTTATGTTTCTTTTTCTGTATAAAAGAACTTTGTAATAGAGTTGTTCTGTATTGGTGAATTCATTTTCTAATTTTTTTACTGCTCATTCTAAACACTCCTTCAACCATTTCTCTGTTGGTTTGTTAAAGCTTCTTGTCATGCATAATTTTTCTCATTTTTTAACAGAGTTCACATGGTATCAAAGCTTATGGTTTAGGTATTCTCTTTCTTACTCATTTAATTCTAGTATGGAAGATAATCAATTCAATAGAACAGTAGCTAATATTATCACCATGAATTGAGAACAAGTTGAAGTGGTTAATAACGATCCTCTTTACATTTCTAGATTTGATAATCCAATTATGGTGATAGGAAATATAGTCTTTAATGGTTTGAATTTTCTTACCTAGTGTAGATCAATCAAAATGAGATTTAGAGCTAAGTCAAAGCTAGAGTTCATAGATCGTAGTATAAAAAAACTTAATGAAAATTCTCCTGATTTGATTTGTTGGACAAGATGTGATTACATGGTGAGATGTTGGATTCTCAATTCCATGTCAATTGAGTTTGCACAAAATTACTTGTATACTCAATCAGCTTTTGAATTGTGGAATGAAGTTTTAGAGCAATATAGATAAGGGAATGGTCCTTTAATTTTTCAATTGTAAAATGGGTTGAGTAATATCAAGCAAACGAAACAAACCGTAGGAACCTATTATAATAGGTTGAAACGAGTATGGGATGAACCACAAGTACTTCATTCTTATCCTAATTGTGAATGTGGAAAGTTGGAATACTATACTTGTCGGTTGAAAGAGAGGGTTCAAGAATTTGAGATGCAATTTCACTTACTTTAATTCCTTTTGGGATTAGATGAAGATTATGAATATTTTTTGTAACTAGATTTTGTCTATAGATCCTCTTCCTACAGTGAACAAGGCATATTATTCAGTTCAACAAGTTGAAAGGCAAAACAAAGTGACTATGAATACTTCATCTGATTTATATGTATTAGCCTTTCTTAGTGGAAGAATTGATTCGATGAAAAACAATAATGATAAGAGGAAAAATAAAGGAATGAGTAAGCTGATTTGTAAGCACTACAAAGGGGAAGGGCATTTTATTGATAATTGTTTTCAAATAATAGGCTACCTTGGGAAAAAGGTTGGAAGAATGCAGCAACAACAACGTTTAGCAGCTAATTGTTTTGTTGATAAGTTTATAGGGAATAATTTAGTTGCTTCCACTTCTCTTGACGCTGCTGATATTGCTGATGTCATCGATAGCAGTGGTTCACAAGTAGTGAATTCACAGCTGGTTTCCTTTGTTTGCCAAGAATTTCTCAAGTTACTTGAGCATAGGCATGTTGATGATGCTAGTAATAACAGTGGCCTTAACTTTGTAGATACATGTTCTCATTCTACTTGCTTTAGTGCTTTGTATAATCATATAGGTTTTTGGATTGTAGATATGGGTGCCATAGACCACATGAGCCCTTTTCAATCCTTGTTAACAAACAATTACATCTTACCAAATCCTATTACTATTCAATTACCAGATGACCAGTTAAAGAGTGTTCAATTTGCTAGTTTGTTTTCTCAGTCATAATCTTGTCTTGAATGATGTATTGTTTGTAGCGGACTTTCATTATAACCTATTGTTAGTAAAAAAGGCTTTGATTCATAACAACCTTATTGTTGTCATTGATTCTAACAAGTTTATTTTATAGGATCGACAAAGCAAAAATGAAAGAGCTTGTGCTTAAGCTCACAATGGATGTATGTGCTGACTTCAAGCAATGTTGGGAAAGCTAGTGTTGTTGGTGACTTCTTACCTAGTGCTTCAGTAGTTGAAGTTACTTGTAAACAAATCTTTTCTTCATTTGTTTCATACTCGACTCATACATAGTTCCCTATCAAAGTTGCAGCATTTAGTTAAGTGTAAACAAATAAAATTTGATGATTTCCATTATAGAACTTGCCTTGAGGCTAAATTTCATCGACTTCCTTTTCAAAGAAGTTCTATTAAGTCTGCTGTACCTTCTCATTTACTTCATGTTGATGTTTGGGGTCCTTTTTCCTTAACTTCTATTTCCGGTGCTCATTACTTCCTTATACCTGTGGATGATTGTACTTGTTATGCTTGGACCTTTTTACTTCAAAACAAGGAACAGTTGTATTTTTTCTTATGGTTATTAATCACTTCTCGGCTAAACTTTCTCTAGTTCAGACTGATAATGGTAGGGAGTTTATTTCATCAAGATATTAATCCATGTTTCAACGGTTTGGCATTATTCATAAAAAATCAGTAGCCTATACACATCAACAAAATGGAAGGGTGGGAAGGAATCATAAGCACCTTTTAGACGCAACTAGAGCATTAAGGATTCATACTAGTCTTCTTAAAAGTTTTTGGAGTGAATGCATCTTGACAGCTACTTATTTGTTGAACTTGATACCTACATTGAAGCTTGATTGGAAAACACCTTATGAAGTTTTGCACGACGAACCACCTTCATATGACCATTTAAAAGTAATGGGATGTTTTTGTTGTATTGCTAATATTACTCCCTCCAAGGACAAATTTGAAGCGCGAGGTCATTAATGCAAATTTTTTGGGTATGCATTAGGTCAGAAGGCTTTAAGGTTTATGATCCTCATTCTAAAAAGGTTTTGATCAGAAGAGATGTGATTTTCTATGAGCATGTATTTCCCTATAAATCTTCACAAGTTGTTGATAATACTTTGAGTCTTTCTTCTATTTTTGATAGTCCTTCTCTTGATCTTTTGGATATAGTCTCTGGTCCTTCGAATTCTTCTTCATCCTCTCCATTTCGAATTCCTATTCTTTAAGTTTCCTCTTATCTAAATACTCTTTTTGAGTCCTTTGTTTCTCCTTCTATTGTCTCCACTCATAAGTCTACTAAAATACGGCAATTTCCTACTTGGTTGAAGGATTATGTTCGTACTTTACAAGGTGAGTCTTCTACTTCAAACACAGTAACTTCTATACCTTATCATGTGTTTCACTCTCATACCTTTTCCTTATTTACCATCTAACCATATAGCTTCATTGGCACATGTTTTTATAGTCAAAGAACCTTATTGTTATTCACAAGCTTCTAAACATAAGGAGTGGGTAGATGCCATGAATAAAGAACTTGATGCCTTAGAGTTAAACAATACTTGGGTGTTAACTACATTACCACATGGTAAAAAGGCTATAAGATCTAAATGAGTTTATAAAATGAAAAATAGACCTGATGGAAGTGTTGAACAGTACAAGGCAAGATTGGTTGCAAAGGAGTTTACTTAAGTAGAAGGGGTAGACTATCATGACACATTCTCTCCAATTGCCAAATTAGGTACTCTTTGGATACTCACTCCCATGGATACTTGTTATGATTAGCCTTTGTACCAAATTAACATTAACAATGCCTTTTTACATAGGCATTTGGACGAGGAAATTTATATGAAACCTCCTCAAGGTTATCTTAAGGCTATTCCTACTCAAGTTTGTCTCTTAAAACATTCTCTTTATGGCTTAAAACAAGCTTCTCACCAATGGAACATTGAGATATTGAAGTTTCTGATTGCTTATGGTTTTACTCAATCTGCTAGTGATCATTCACTTGTTACTTGTTTTGTTGAAGGCGTTACTATTGTGTTTCTTTATGTCGATGACATGTTAATTACGGGTAATAATGATGCTACTATTACTTCTTTGAAAACTGCTTTGAATAAAGAATTTACTATTAAAGATTTGGGTTTAGCAAACTTCTTTCTTGGGTTATAAATTTGTTTGACCAGAGCAGGTACCTTGTTGAATCAACACCAATTTGCGTTGATATTTTGTCGGATCTTGGTATGACAGGTTGTAAGCTTGTTTCTCTTCCATTGCCTTTTGGCTTGAAGTTGGTTAAGGATGCAGATGAAATCCTTGAGGGTCATATTCCATATAGACATCTTTTTGGGTGATTTTTATACTTAACTCTCACAAGGCCAGACTTTGTTTTGCTACCATAACGTAAGTCAGTTTCGTGCTTAGCCTTATCATGATCACTACCAGATAGCTTTACATTTAGCTCGTTATCTTAAAGTCATTTCTTTTGTTGGAGTTTTTTACTCGACTTCATCCTCTTTAGATCTTCATGCCATTTGTGATGCTGATTGGGGTTAATCATCCTTTGATTATCGTTCTATATTAGGCTTCTGTATTATGTTAGGCTCCAATGTTGTATCCTGAAAATGTAAGAAGTAGGCCATTGTTAGTACTTCAACGATAGAGGCCGAGTATCGTTGCTTAGCTTCTACTACTAAAGTACTTTTGTGGACATCCTTTACTCTTCATGATCTTCTAATTCCTGTCACTTTACTGATTCCTTTGCAATGTGATGACAAATCTATTATCCTTGTAGCTCAGAATCCCTGTTTTCATGGTAAAACGAAATATATTGATATTGATGTTCACTTCATCAACATCATATTAAAAATGGCTTGCTTCAACCTATTCATGATTCTTTCTTCTTCCTAATTAGCTGATTTGTTCACTAAGCTTCCCTCAATTGAACGTCTTCATTATTTTTGTTCCAAGTTGGGTCTTAGACCAGCTCTAACTTAAGAGGAGACTGTGGAGATATATTATTATTTATGCTTGACACGTATACATTAGATATGATGGATAGATGTACGACTAGTATAGCATAGTTTGTTATGTTTCTTTTTCTGTATAAAATAACTTTGTAATAGAGTTGTTTTGTATTTGGTGAATTCATTTTTTTGATATTTTTACTGCTCATTCTAAACACTTCTTCAACCATTTATTTGCTAGTTCGTTAAGGCTTTGTGTCATGCACAATTTTGCTTGTGTTTTCAATAGAGTTCACAAAGATTTTGTGGACTTTTACTATGTACAACACTTTAAGTTATCTTGATATCATTGGCAATAAAGGTTTATTTCATTTTTTACCCAATTGGATGCTTTCAATGAAAATTAAATGGTGGGATTCATCGACTTACCACGAATCTCCACCATTGGCCGAAATAAGATCACTTCGATCCTTTACCTTAGTTTTGTACTTCAACTCTTGTGAATTCGCAAAGGTTTAAGGAATCTTTTAAGTTTTTCTTCTCCTTCTTTGGTGAGATGTTTCTTATTTTGCTATTCTATGTTCGTTCTTTTACTTACTTCTTATCGTTCAACTATATGTGATAATGATATGGTTATGGTAATGTTTTGCATTTGTAAGAGAGTTGAGTTTGTAAACTACATATATATATTATATATATGAGATGATTGGAATCATGTATTGATTGGTTCTATTACATAAGTTGGGGATAAAGGAATACAAAGTTTAGTTCAAAGTATTATCTGGAGAACCAATTGAAGATGAATGTGATTTCTTTTATAACTATTTAATTCACTTTGCAAGGGAGTATAGTTTGGTTTGTGTTAGAGTAAAAGATAAGATGGAGATGGTTAAAGAAATAAATTGAAGAATCCCATGTCCTATTCCACTACTTGTGCCAAAGGTTGTGGGATGCAATGTGCTTGAGCTGATGGAATTTCCAATAAAAATGATGATAACTATAGCCTATATTCTAGACCATGCAATCAAATCACGACGCATATCAACGACTATATCAACCCATCACGACTCGACCCACAACCCTTACCTTAGGCCATATGAGCCCAACAAAACATGTGAGTGAAGACCAGTAAGGACCACGCCTTATCATACAGTTTATGCTAGAGGTTGTGCTATAGCACAGTTACACTTCGATAGAGACCTAAGGATTCGATGCCCCATAGCTTGGATCGTGGAGTACTATAACGAGATTACTTAGTTATTTTATTTTATTTCTTATTATTTCACTAGATTACTTATTGGATTGAATATTTTACGCTTTACCCTAATTGTGGGATATGAAAGGAATTATTAGGCATTGTTTAGGAACCTTTCGACACTTTTGAATATTGAATGTAACTTGAGAGTTCTTCTCAAACTTTCTCTTTCTTTGAATCTCTATGATTGAGTGAGAGTTTCGTTATTTTATTGATCATGTATCATATCGATTGATTAAAACAACTAGTTTGATTCTTTTTTATGTGCATACTATCTTGGAAACGAATCATTGATATCCGTTACTTTTTAGTTTTCTTTAAAACAAAATACTCCAAAATATAATAATATATTATTACTAAAGCCTAGTTAGAAAATTTCTACTATTAAGTCATATATGAAATTTCAACCCATGTCACAAGACCTACTCCTTTGTTGTCGGTAAACTAGATAGTAAAGAAGATGAATTGACACTTATGTTCTCCAAAATTCCAAATATATGGATTTTGAAATTGCTTTGGATTTAACAACAACAACAACAACATTGTTCTTATATATTTTTACATAATTTTATTTTTGAATCTTTTACCATTTCAAATTGTTTTTATTTTTTTTGTTATTTTTAATTATTTTGCTAAATTTATCTTGATTTATTTATTTCATTTAGTTAAGATAATAATTTATAGCAAATGAATAATGCCAAGTGTGAAACTTTAATAGAAAAAACGAACGATGTCAAAAAAGTCCTCGTTGCAAAGGTTAAACTCAAATTAAAAAAAAAAAAAGATTAGGTTTAGGATTCAAATAGTAAAATAACAAAACCTTGGTAACTAAAAGAATACTTTTCTCATAAATAAATAAAGAAGAGAATAATAAAGGAATAGACTAACTTAAAAATTTAAGATAGTAACTTTTAGATTTTAATAGGTTACCTCTGGATTCATGAACTTTGGCTTTTCAAAATTTATTTTCCAAAATGATTTTCATGTAAATTATTGGCTAAGTTTAGATCAATTGAACCCATTGATCGGTCTTATTTTGCTAGTCTTTTTCTTGATTTTAGTTAGGTGGCAACTTATAAATATTGAAAAACCGGTCTTCTATAAAAACTAATTTATAATTTATATGAAATGGATCATAATTTAAAATGAATCAAATTAAAAAAAAAAAAACACAAAAACCTAGGCTTGACAGATAATGACTCTATTAAGATCCCTAGCTTAAAGTGAGCTAGCCACATAAAACTTTGACTTTGAATTATACTCTTTTAATAGCTAACTATTTTTGTAAATAATTTTTCTTTTCCTTTTCATAAATATCTACCACAACTTTAGAGGAAAGGGATGGAATTAGATTAATCTTGTTCCAACATTGGTAGTCATTCTTAGACATACCCCTGGGGCGGTTCGAGTATTAGGTCTGGGTCCTCAAATAAAGGACCCAAACAGCCCCCCCATAGTAGGACTCGGATACCGGGTTTCGGAATAAGTCCACCAAAGGTTAGACCCTTCTTGAAAAAATTAAAAATATAAAATCCACACTCACTACACATTGTATTTAATTGTAATACTTATATTCGAGAAAAAAATATTTCAATGTTTACAACACAAAATAAAAAAAAAATTCTAAAAAAAATCAAGTGCATCCTTCATATTACATAGTAATATGGTTAGCGCCTTGTAGGTGTGAGGGGATATTATACCTTACCTCATGTACATATATGTAATTAGAGGAAAAAAAAAATTGCAAAATACAATTTATTTGACATTTTTTTGGAGCTCCGGCGGTGTCTACGTATTCGAATTTCGAAATCAGACCTTCGTGGTTCATGTAATTTTTTGAAATTTTTTATAAAATATTTAGTGTGTTCGTTAATCTTAATTGTCAAAATGCGATGTTAACTTTAAGTGATTAGTAATTTTGTAGCAATTTTAGAAAAATGTTTTCGATCTATATAATTTTGAAAATTTCTATATTTACCTATGTATTTCGAAAAACAAAATTTTCAATTTTCTAATTTTTGAAAATAGTTTGTTCTAGTATATATACCATATTTGCATTTGAACAAAATTGTAAGAACTACTTACCTTGGGTTATCTTGGGAGTGCTTACTGTAGTGCTTCCTCCCGGTGAGTTGTAGTCGTTGAAGTACTCATCTTCTTCACTAGTCACCATGGTGATCTCTTCCAACCATCTTTTTGCTTTACTCTAGTCGTCAAAGCAAGCTACTGCCTCAATAATTACTAGAGTCATATGTGTCTTGTGGTCATCCAATATATTACCTACACAACTAAATACCTGCTCCACCGCAACCATGGAGGCTGGAGTCACAAGCACCTGTCTTGCCATGCAGGATAGAATTGGGAATTTTTTTTTTTTTTGTGATGTTTTCAACATTCCAAAATGTCATAGTCCCTTACACTAGTGTTGTCATTGAACTCAAATTTTACGTGAAGGTATCTATCAATTTTGATACATTTTATACTGCTGCTTCACCTTTATATTTTTTTCGTGCATATGACTGTGTGAATATGAATAAATCTCCTACCATAATGTCATTTGTGATTGGTGGTGTGGATGAAGTTGGTGATTCACTAACCAAGCCCTGTCATCCATATGTATCAAGTATCATTGAGCTATTTGTATAATTTAATTAAAACAGATTTTGTCTTGCATACATAGATGTATAATTAATAGAGTACACATTCACATTATCCAACAATATATCAATATGCTTGTAATGCTTCTCAGGGAGTCCACCAAGCCTTTCAAATTGCGACGTAGTTCTAATACCCATGCAATATAATATATCACTGCGATGTGGCGATAGTATGGAAGCTACTTGCATGTCACTTTTTTTGTCCTACATACTTAATTGTAGAAGTCCATTGTATTGGAACCTGGCTAAAGTGCCTGCAATATTAAATGCTTCTAGCAAAAATAGGTGAATGATTAGGGATACAGCCGAGAAAATGTCTTTGTACAATCATAAAAAACTTTCAACATAAAAAGCAAATTAGAACATGTAACCCATTTGTTAGGATGCAAGAGCATGTTTGACATGTGTGCAAGAGCAAATTGGCATAACATTTTTTATAGTTGATCGTACTCATAAGAAGTTGGTAAGTTGAGTTCCATCTATGCACCATATCTTTTCAAAATTTCATGGGCTTCACTCCTTGTAGAAGACAAAAATTTCTCTATGTTCTATTTCTTGATGGATGATCAATTATGTAATCAACGCTCAATTTAATAGCTGAATATCTTAACTTTAGTAAGTCCATTCTACTTTTTACACATAAGTTAAGAATGTGACATGCACACTGATATGGAAAAAAGTACCACCCAATGTGGGCTAGCTAAGGTTTTGAAGGTCACGCACACTTGTAGTATTTGCCAATGCATTATCAAAGTTAATAGAAAATATTTTCTTAATTAAGAAATAGTTTGAAAGAACCTCGCTTATTGTATATATGATTTGTTTAGTGCATGCGCCATCGTTTTTACTAATGCAACGAGACGTTTATTAAGAATCTAGTTATCATCTATCCCGTGACATGTGATACCTATGTATGAATTTTTGCTCCACCTATCGGTCCAATGTCCGAATAAATGGAAACACAAGTATCGAGATTGCTAAAAATACCACTCAGATCCATCTTATCATCTTTGTAAAGCTGTATGATGTGTTGATGCATTGCTATTCGACCATATGGCCAGGTTTGTGGATTAAGTGTGTCTTCCACTAAATGTCTCAAGTCTGGCTGTTCACTAAACCCCATACTGAGGTGCATGCCTTTGATTACTCTTATAAGACCGTCTTTTTACTTTTTGGTGCTAAATCGAAATCACTTTGCATCCTTTTTGGACCACTGCTACTTCTCGACACTTGTTGCTAGCTCGATTTAATGCCGAACTCGTTGGGATGTTTGTTTCGTAGGTGTATGGTGAAGCTGCCATATCCTTCACCAGTCTTTCACATGTGACTTACTGTAGAGTAATTGTAGTAGCCTCGGATTTTACCATTGAGACCTTTGACTTTCCTGAAATGCATTGTAAAGATAGATGATTTAAGTATATGTGAGGGCTTACCTGAATTTGGTTGAGGGATTGGTTCATCTGGCTTCTTACCGCTAACCTTTGGATCCTTCTATGCTATCTCTCCCATTAGATTCTCTTTATCATCCGGTTCTTGTATCTTATCACTAATAGGATGATATATTGGAGTTCTCTGCTCAAAGCTAGGTGAGACAATGGGGTATCCCTTTTACTACACTTCGATCGTACTGGGATTATTATTGAAGTCCAACAAGTTGAGATCTTCATCTATAACATGGTGTCACCATTTGGAATCCAATGTTGAGGTTGAGGTCTTGTCTTTGTCTTTACTTTTTCTTGAGAAGCTACATCAAAAGAATGATGCCATATCGTGGGGGGTAAAAAAAAAGTATGGAATTGCAATAAAAAAATATGAAACACATACCACAATTAACTTTTCACAAATACTTGAAATGAATGGCACAAGAAATACAATAAGAGACACTTAAAAATATTAAACAGGCTGCAATGAATTTTATGCTTGTTTTTAGAATGTTAGTGCTAAATTTTTTTTTCATGTTTGCATATCTACAAGAAATTTATGAGGTTGCATCTGTATGTATACATGCTTCTTGCGTTCACCTTGTCCATGCGCAGAAGAATAAATTTCAAATTTTGAAAATTTCAGCATTCGGGAATCTTGCTGTGTTGCTCTTGTCCATTTCGCACATTTTGCACCTTAGTTTTCAAAATAAAGTCCGACGTTCACATGCCAATGCAGACCAATATCAACTCTATATGATATAGCATTGTAGGCTTATAGGTATGTTACATTATTTTTACTTTCACTGTTTTCCGTTTGTCTTTTGCCTTTATGATGTTTGCACCATTATTTGAACTTTGAAGCCCTATTCATTGTTGACTAAAGGTAAGATTCCCTTGCAAAGTTGGGAAGCTATTGCAGGTTTTTTGTTTTTGTTTTTAAAGGAAGTGAAACTATAGGGACCTGTTGGTT
This sequence comes from Combretum micranthum, assembly GCA_024138025.1. NCBI lineage: Eukaryota > Viridiplantae > Streptophyta > Magnoliopsida > Myrtales > Combretaceae > Combretum > Combretum micranthum. The sequence continues at coordinate 727,139 of JAMXBD010000605.1, forward strand.
ATGGTAGGTCCATGAACCAAACCAGGTAGGAGCCGCAAACTCGGTAGGTCCAAGACCTAGTAAAGACCCCAAACCGGCGGAGCAGGTTTAATGAAGGACCCGCCATAGCCAGTTTCAGGGGTCCCGGTTCAAACTTGACCTGGGGCATGTCTAGTCATGCCACTCGTTTATAAAGATATATGCTATCTAAATCTTGTTAGTTCATTTAATTACTCTTTCACTTTCATGTCATTGTAATTTTATTATAGCCTTATATTTTAAGAAGAGCTATTATGAGATTTCATTAATTGTAATAGTTATTCCACAATGAATCTATATTACAACAAAAAAATATTAAATAGCTATTATTTACTCAAATCTATAAATGACAAATTCAATTATGAAATTGTATTTTCTCCAAAACACTTTCATTTAAATAAAAAATCTACAAATGAAAATCCTATTACAACTGTATATTGAATTCCATAACAATAGCGATTTCATTACAATATTATTTATTTGGTCAAGTAAATGGGTAGTTAGTTTTGTAAATTAGTTGTGCTAATACGGAGGCAAGGTTGCAGACAAATGAAAAGATTTACTTAAAAAAAAAAAAAGGAAGAAGGAAAGAGAGGGCCAATGAGCCATTTATTTGGGAGACTTCGATGATTTGGTTTATTATTTCATGGTTTGTAAATTAGTTGTTCAACCAAATTTTTTTTTTCCATTGGGCTTTTTACAACGTAACAAGTGGCCTTGATTCCCTTAGTCAGACATTTATCAGCCATATAGTTTTTTTTTTTTTTGTTGCCATATATATATATATATATAGTTTAGTGTATAAAATATCTATAAGAGTATCATATCACATTTGGTATACATGAATTGTTTGGAATAGGATGGATTAGAATGAGAGGGAGAATGATAAATTTATTCTTCTTGTTTGAATATATCATGGAAGAAGATGGAATTGACATGTTATTTATCAAAATATTCATAGTAATTAATATGAATAATAAATAAGTAACGTGATAAAAATGTAATTTAATAATAATCATTTATAATAAAGAAATAGAATCACGATTTCGCCTACTTAAGTGCAGAATTGAATTCTCCCTCAAAGCCGGAATCATCGATTCTTAGAAATCGTGATTCCAACTTTTAAAAGTACAATTAAATATAGAAATAAAAATGAAATCTATAATCGTAATTTCATTCCAAATTTTTTCCCACTTACTAAACATTGAGATAAGGTGATTGTTAAGGATGGGTAAAAAAACCAACCGAACCGAACCAATTCGTAACCGAATCAATCCAAACAGAAAAAATGGTTTTTTTAATGGTTTGGTTTAAAAAATTTTCAATTTGAACAAATCTGTAAATTTATGGTTTGGTTTAAAAGGTATACCAAACCAATCTGTAAAACCGAACCAAACCATTTTAGAAAAATATAATAATATTTTACTATATGCTTATATGATTTCATTTGATATTTATTATTTGGTGAATATTAATTAAAATCAATTTGTTCATTTTTAAATTTTTTTAAGCTTTTGATATGTAATTTTTTGTTGATGACGAACTCTTGTTTTTTTAATAGCTCTTATCTTAACAAAGTATGAAATTTATTTATTCAGTTATAAATTATTATTATGTATTGATTGTTTAATGTATTTTGTCAGCAGATCATTTTATTTGTTGATAGATGATTTTTCATTTTAACTAAATTCATTGGTAGATAATGAACATGATGGTTCTATTAAAAATTATAAATTATGACTTATCATGTATTGGTTGGTAAATGTATTTTATTGGTGAATAACTAATTTTATAGATAACTATAAATTAAAAGTATGATTAATTCATAAAGTATTTTTTCATGGTTTATAATATAAAATTTATAAAATGATATAAATATTTAAGTATCTATAAAAATGTAAAAAAAAATGGAACAAAGAAAATTTTTAGTTAGAATTTTGATTTAATCTATAATCTAAACCGAACAAAACCATTATTTAATGGCTTAAAAAATTTCTAATCCGAACCAAACCATTGGGATGAAAAAAAAAAAAATAAACCGCAAATTATGGTTTGGTTTGGTTTTAGGAAAAACCGAACCAAATCGATCCGTGCCCACTCCTAGATTGTTGTATGCTGCATATTATCGATCTCTATATATCGATCGTTTGGAATCGAATCACTAACTGGTGTTTTGAAGGGTTGTACTCCCTAGCATTGATGATAATACCGTGGTCATGTGATAGACATTCAAATTCCATGGTTTTATACTTCCATACCTTGTGCAATTCCTTTGAGATGCTCAAAATGTCATATATAAAACTAGATGTGTCATTTCATGCTCAAACTCTTAGAAGACCTGAAACTTTCGAACTAGAAAGAAAAAATGCACGTCTTATTGAATAATATACATGTAACATGCTAGATGCAGTTGCATGAATTTCATTGAAATTTGAATTATATTTCATCCTTTTTCCCCCTTTATCCCCTTTTTATATAATGATGTGCTTCCATATCCACTGCCAAATTTTTATACTATGCTTGGAATATAGTCATGCCTATTTTAGAAACTCAAATAAGTAGAGGCTGTCCCAGATGCTATGATTTTAGTAACAAATTTGTTGATAAACCAACCTAAGAGAATGCTAATAGTAGCTATTACGGCTCTAAACAAGTTGAGTTACTTGAGCTTGGCTAGCTCTAGGCTTGACTTGGTTCAAGCTTGATTAGTAAACGAGTTGAACTCGAGTCTAAAATAAAGTTTGTTTATCTAAACAAGCCGAGCTTGAGTTTTGATTCAGGATCGTGAGTTGGCTCGTGAATAGGTTCGTGGACAAGCTCATTAGCAAATTTATAAGTTTTTTTTATGATATATTAATATATAATAAAAATAACAATACTAATTTCCACTTAGTGTAAATGTGTATATATTTTTAGCAACTTTTATATATTATTATTATTTGAAAAAAAATGGAAATGAGACTAGTTAAACAAGTTGATCTCGAGCTTTAATTTCAAACCTGATAAAAGCTCAACTCATTTTGAACTCGATTATTAAATGAACCGAGCTTGAGCTTGAAATAAAATTCGTTTAGCTAAATTAGCTGAGTTTATGCCTATAGTTTAGGTCTAGATTTTAGGTTTGATAAAAAGCTTGGCTTAAGCTTGAGCTCGGTAATTCTTAGACGAGCCAAACTCGAGTCTTTAAAAACTAAACTCGGCTCGGCTCGGCTCGGCCCGTTTACAACCCTAGTAGCTTTGTTGTTTTGTTATCATGATCACTATTTGTGCTTCTTTTTTTGTCAAATGTTTCTTATAAATGATGAATTTCATCACTTGCAATGCATTTTGTCCTTTTAACTATATTTTTGCTCATTTTGCTTATTCTAATAGTAGTATTACATGAAAGTTTTTTTCTTCACCAATCTTTCAACGTTAGTTGGGACTAGACATGGATTTCTTGCTTTGTGGGCCTCCAGTACGCAGTAAAATGTTTACTACCTAGATTTTTTTTAAATTTTTTTGGCCTTTTATTACCTAGAAGTTGGCCAACAAGACCAGAGCCAGTTCCATTTAGCAAGTTTTTTGGTCATCACAAGTGTACCTGCCTCACAATATTCCAGAAAAGGTCTCCTTCATGATTTATTGCGTTCTGAGAAAGAACTGGCTCAAATGTTTCCATCTGTTTCTGAAAAAAATAAAAGGTTAGCCTACCATATTCTACTTGGTCTTTTGCTTAACTAATATGTGTCTGTATATTATTATCATTATGAAGATTAAATAATTTTGTTTGCATTTTTGTTGAATTTTTATTTTTTCCTTACTTTTTTTCCATTTGTTTGGAACATGAGGTGTTGTTTTCCTTATTATTTTGTTACTTGAGTGTGTAAATGACGGAGAGAGAGAGAGAGAAATATAGATTTGGAAAATCATGAGAAAAAATCGAAATACTACTATCAAATCACTACGAAATAAAGTAATTTTCTTTTTTTTTCCCTTCTGAATAAAAGGAAAACTTCGATCATTTCACACCACACCACTATTGAATTGTCTTGCACCATTAGTGAGAAGAAACACATGAAATCTTGGAAAAAAAAATATTTTTATTTGATGTCTTAATTATCCATCAACATCAATATCATCTACTATTATTTTATAAGATAAAATAAAATAAAATATTCAAAAACTAAAAAAATGGATATCTAAACCAATATATCAATCTATGAAATCTTAAAATAACAAAACCATATCTAATAAAATATAATAATTATATCATATCTAACTGGAAATCTTCTACACAAATATATATATTTTTCTCGATCTGCATCAATAAGATTTTTTTTCATTTATTTCCTTTTATTTTTTTATTTTTTTTAATCCAAGGTGTATGACATGTTAGTGCTCATGCATGCTAGAAGCATCTAAACGTGGAAATCACATTCGAAATGGAATACCCTAAAAATTAGGGAGAAGAAAAAAAATTGGCATATCTTACTATTTAACGCTAAACTAGGCGTAGGGTTGTTTTAAAACTAAATTATGCATGCCGCCAGTGTTACGTAGACAAATAATTTAATCCAGTGGGAATGATAGTACCTTAAAGTTTCCAAGAGTTAACAAAATGTAAAGCAAAGCTTAAGTGAGTTTGGTGTGGAGAAAGATTTCAATGATACTAATATGTCATCTAATCTGATGAGTAATATATATGCAACTTATACGAACACGTAACATGTTAGTACGAATGAATCTTTTTCCGAGTCGTGTGTGATATATCCATGTCCTTGTCGTCGAGGTGGTCTTGGAGCTCCAAATGTGTACAATTATTAGCTGCCTTTAGTTTCCTTATACACTTGACATAACTCCGAAACAACTGCTTATTCGGGCGTTCCGAGGTCAGCTTATCTTTCTTCAATCCTTGAAGGGTGATGGATGGTCTCTGCTTCATAATTTGGTCAGCATGATAAAGCTAGCTATGAACCTTTCAAACACGCTTATGCGGGGCTTTACCAAACCCTCAACTGATAGAAAGTTGTCTGCTTGCCTTTCATGGCATGAAGCATCAACACATTTATAGCTATAAATGAAAAAGTGCCCTATAGCATTAGCAGAAGAATTGCGTCTATCTCACCCTCAGAACTAGAGATGGGCGCGGTTCAGTTTGATATGTATTGTCGCTTGAAATTGAACTAAGCCATTAACCGTAATATGTTGTTTGGCATTTTTGAGGCCCTAACTCTAACTATATGAATCAATTTATAAACTTCTTTTACCAAAATGAATGGTTGGCCGAGATTGATTCATGGTTCATACTATAATAATCACTTAGAATTAATAAAGTCATGTTACTTACTTGACTATTAATTATCTTATTCCAAAAAGTTACCAATACTTTTTATAGGTTTATTTATTTCTTGGTATTAACACTAAGTCTATTTATTTCATGGTTATAGTGTAGACCATGGAGGCTAAAAATGCACGAATAAACTTGATGAAGATTAATCATCAACAAAATTTATTTTGTAAAACAAAATAGTTTTTTTTTTTTTTTTGCCATCATTACTTTCCCTCCATCTTATTATAAGTGACAAACAGAGATAATGTGATTCTTGTTCCCGCTCATTTGTACTAAAAATGTACTTAATCCAAATCAAATTACATATTAAACAATATTGGAAGGACAAAAAATTAAAAAATCGAGTTTCTCCAACCTAATCTTGTTTTCTTCTCGGTTTTATGTATGTTGGTGAGTGACAGACAAGTATTAATATGTCTTAAATAAGTGATGCAAATAAAAGTAGAGCATGGATTATATAAAACTATCCATATAAAAAAATTATCTATATTTATACACTATCAATTGTTCTTTATGCATATCATGTTTAGTTTTTTTTTGAGCTAGATGTTTCTTGTGGCGGATGTCCTATCTCAAGGGATAGAAAAAAGTGTGAGATGTGTCGACTTTTTTGGTTTGACAAATGAAACGTTCTAGTCCTACCCTCTCTCCTTTATGTTTTGTAGATGACTCTCTTGTTTTCATGGAAGTTAAGATGGAAGAGGTTGGAAAGTTTGTAGATTTATTAGATAGATATTGCCAAGCATCGGGTTAGAAGGTGAACCTCAAAAAATCAAGTGTCTTCTTTAGTAGTAACATAGAAGATCAAGCAAAACAAAGTATTGAAAATATGTTGAGTATTCCAATTATAGATAGTTTGGGTATGCATTTGTAGCTTCCTATGCTTTAGAGGATATCTAAATATGAAGCTTTGGGATTTGTTAAGGAAAAAGTTATTAGGAAGCTTAAAGGCTGGAAGAGAAATGTTAATTAAATCGATAGTGGTAGCTATCCCTACATACTCTATTTCCTGTTTTTGCTATCTATTGAAGTGGTGTAATGAAGTGAATGCACTTATAGCTAAATTCTTTTGGGGACAAAAACAAGAAGAACATAGAATTCATTGGAAGAGTTGGGATAAATCATCTTTGGCTAAAGAATATAAAGGCTTGGGCTTTAAAGACCTTACTCTTTCAACTTAGCTTTGCTAACTAAATTAGCATGGAGAATTGAATATGGAACTACTGATTTGTGGATTAAAATTCTAAAATGCCTTTACTTCCCAGACACAGAGTTTAGATTTACCTCCCAAAGAGGTTAATCATACCGGCTTGGAGCAGCATACTAAAGGGTAAATAATAGCTTTTCAAAGAAGGTCTCTGGCAGTTGGGTTTAAGGATAACATCGGACTTTTCAAGGATCATTGGGCTCCTATGATAATAGGAGCTATTCCTAATTGTAAAGCTGGTGAAGTCGAAGATAACTTAATGGTCAAAGATTTTATAGAAGCAAACACTATATCTTGGAACATCCCTAAACTCAAACAGTTTATACCAGATAATGAGGTGAAGAGTATCAAAAGAATACCTTTGGGCCAACTTCAACAAGCTAATAAGATCATTTGGCCTCATGTTCGTGATGGTGTTTGTACTGTTAGATTCGTGTACTACCACCTAAAATCAAAACAAACAACAGCTTGTGTTAGGCTTGCCTCGTCGTCTAGAGAAACAACTAATGCACAATGGAAGAAAATCTGGAAAATGAAGACTTAACCTAAGATCAATCACTTCTCATGGCAAAGCAAATCTAATTGTCTTCCTTCTATAGAAAGGCTTTGGAAGTGGAAATTGCTCCTCAATCCATCATGTCCTTTTTGTGGGGAGGTGGAAAAAATCGAACATGCACTCCTCTTATGTGATTGGACATAGCCAGGCTAGTTTGGGAGTCTTCGGATTCGCATCGAAAGACACAAGATTGGATTGTTTATGGACTAGCTTGACTAATGCTTGTCCATTAATGTGGTGTCTTGGTGTATTTGGAAAACTAGATATAGGGTTTTCTTTGAAGGAGGAAAGATGAATCTGATGGTTGTTTTAGGTCAAGCTCGAGTGCTGTTGAGTGATGTCTGTAGAGGGAGAAATTCAGTTGGAAAGAAAGTAGATGCTACTAAAATAGATGTGAGTTTATGGAAGAAACCCTTGTTGAATATGTTGAAGATAAACGTAGATGGTTCTTGGTTAAGTGTAAGAGAGCGGGCGGCTGTAAGCACTGTGGTACGAGATTCCTTTAGAACAGTGATTTCGGATCGTTCGATGGTTTGCCATGGTTTGACAGCGAAGGAAATGGAATCTAAAGCTCTCATGTTAGTTTTGAATTGGCTGTTGATATGGGCTGAGCCAATGTTATTAGTCTTTGTCTTGCTCAAGCTCTCTTAGGGAATAATTTTAAGCTTCATTGGGCCTCCAATCCTTATCTAGCCAAAATCTTGTATTTCTTCAGGTTAGGTTTTGCTAGTTTTTCTGTGTCACATGTTTCCAGAAAAGCAAATATGGTTGCTGATTGGGTAGCTTCTATGACTAGAAAAGGGATATGCCCTGCGGATTGGTGGTGTAACCCCCCTTCCCAACTCCTAAAGTTGATCCATTTAGATGCTCAGATTTGTATGTATTTGTTGGTTCTTATCCTAATGTATTTGACAATGGTTAGTAAAAATCAATGACATACCTCTTTTAAGTTAGAAAAATAGATGTTTTTTAATTGAGCAGTGGAAATATTGGCACGATGCATGTGTCGTAATGAATCCTTATCTCGCCTCAGCATGTCGGGTCTGAGAACAGAACCTGGTCCTCCTGTTGGTTCGTGACCCGCCCATAAATTTAGTGGGTCTACAGGATGGGATAGATCGATACCCTAGGTTTATGGACCTTGATGGTCTATGGGCGGTCCATGGACAAGGAGCATATTAATTGAAAAAAAAAGAGAAAGAAATTGTAAAACATTGAAACGTAATCAATCACTAATGCTTATCTTTTTATCTGACATATCAACCAAGAATTCAATGAATTATATTGATTAATACAACACAAGAGCTCATAACATTGCCATAGTTTTTATATTTTAGTGCAATTAGAATACTTTACATCATATAAAAAAAGGAAAAATATCAAATTTAATATTTGAATTTAACACAAAAACCAATTTAGTATATTAACATCAAAGTAAATAATTCAATATTTAATAAAATGTTTTATGATTATTTTTACTACATTATTAATACATTTTGCTCTATTTTCAAACATAAAAGAGACGATCCATGTTAGACGGTTAGGGGATGTTGTAAAAATCTAATGGTAAATTGTTTTTTCCACATCCCTAAATTAAGCAAATTGTATTAAGGAGGTAGTAAATTAAATAGCCATAAAAAGTTTGAGAGGGTATTAAATTAACAATTTCAAAGTTCAGATATTAAGTTGAATTTTTAGTACAATGGCCACCTACCAAAATTTATTTTTGCCCTACAAAACACTAATAATATAGAATTCAATATAAATTTTATAGTATATAGTATTAACATTTATGACATTGCAACAATTTTACATATTAGCTATTTCATTGTTTTATTTTCTAATTATTTTATGTAAAAATAGATATACTACCTTGTTTGTATTCCACAAATATTTTATTGTAATGGGATTAGTGTTCTCCTCTACATCCATCTATTTTACAATTGTTCAATCATTCTTATGTTCCAAATATTTGTTGTTTATACCCCTTGTATATGAAGCTCTCAAAATTTATCTCTTATAGTGTTTGTCAACTCAAATATGTAACCTCTTCCTCTCTCTTCACTTTTCCTTTCTCAAACCCTAAATTTAGATTCATGACCAATGCTCTCTTGATAGTGTTTCTGTTTTGCAAGTAATGGAAATGTTAGCTTATGAGCATCTACATTCCTAACAGCTAGAGTTTTAAGAATTTGTTAGTGTCTTAATATTGTTGGTAGAGTGATTTAGATGTAGGTCTTTTGATCAAAGGGCCTGCAAAACAATAATTGATCAGAAGTTATAGGAGATTGTTTGATATGGTTACTCTAACAATTAAGTTAGTATGATATTCACCATAGAGTAAACAAAAATAATAAAGTGAGCGTTATATGATCTCGAACTTAGGTTTCAGAATGTCCCAAAGAAGTATATATGGGGTGTTGGTGGTTGATGGTTATTTATGGCAATCATTAGTTTGTGAAAATAGTAGAGGTGGTGGAAGTTTATGAGTAACAACGATGGGATCACTAACCCACATTCTTAGATTGTGGGAAGACTAATCAAGGTAGTTTGAATGGAAATTTCTATTCGAGCGAATAGAGAAGAATGGAGCATTGCCAGTCTAGCTAGTTGTATATAAGTGAGATCAAGCATGTTGTGGATGATTGAATGTGTTATGGTCGGTAAAGAAGTCACTGAGTCATCTGGCATCTCATTTGAATTAGACTGAGCTTTATGAGCCCTTTATTATAATTTGTTCGTCAATAGGAAAATTGATCCCTTTCTCTTCTTTTTATTTCACTATTTATAGATTTCTAGATCCAATTATAAGATTTGTTTTAATAATTGTAGATTCTGTTACATGTTTGTTTTAGTAGCGGATATTATTAATCTCAATTGTTAATTTTCAACATAGTAATAATTAGATAGACAAAACTTCATATTTTTACAAAAACAAAGAACAAAAATTAGATTTTTGTATATATAAATTTAATTTGAATTTACAAAAATTCTTTAGACATATATATAAAGGGATATAGATACTCCAAGCAAAGACTCTATGATCATGGACTTTTAAATTGTGTAATTAGAACACCTAGACAATTCAGGTGTCCAAATTAGGAACATCAATCAAAGACGCAGTTAGACTAATCTCAAAAGGCATGTACAAATTAGACCATGAATATGCATCACAAATCAAAATGACCATAAATTTAGCTCCACAAGAATGGTTCAAATATGATATCAAGCCAGCAATGCACAATATTTACTTTGAAGCAGAATACAAGTCTAGTTTCCCTCAATAAATAAAATTAAAATGCGAAGATAATTTAAGTGCACAACTTGAACTCGAAAGCTGGATAAACTATGAAATTGCTAAAGCACAAGAACATCCTACATGATTTTTCAAAACAACTTTTACTCTAGACATTTTGAAATCATATTTCACACCATTGAGATGAAGTACCCAGAGATTGTTGACAAACACGAACTAGAATTAATGAATGAAGACATGCAAGGATAAAGGAATATGGCAACGGTAGACATGATAAAGAACATTCAACAACAGTCCAAAAGGAATCCAACAATAGTAGACAAAGATAAATAACAAATAGAAACGAATAAGACAACAATAAATTTTCTAATAGCAACTATCTGGTATTTTCTTCTTTTTATTATAGACCTTTCATTGTTTACTACTTTACAAAAATACCCTTATGTCTTTTATAAAAGAGAATCTAATATAATGGTATACATGGTCTATCAATTTTCTATAAAAACCAACCTTAGATTGCATGGAAACACACGAAAAAAATCCTCATATCTCACACACAACTCCCAACCAAAACCTTCTTTAAACACTTTCCCTACTCTCTCAATCTCTTCTTAGACACTTTCATAGACTTTAGGCAATCCTTAGCCACTTTAAGCTCTTGCCAATTTCCTCTTAATCCTTATATGTCTTTGGATGTAACAGCATATCACCTAATAAATGAAGAAATATTCTCCTCCATGTATGTGAGTTAATAAAAATGCAATTTTGCAGTTTGCATTAATGGGCGCACCTTTTCCTTGGACAGAGCAAAATTGCGCTAAATCGCACAACCAAAAAGGGCAAAAAGAAAAGAAAAAAGGAATCGCTCAAATCGCTAGGTCCAATGACCCAGCATTAAACTTGGGGGTTGGGCCAGCCTTGCATCGTCAATTGGCCGCCTCGTAACTCTGACAGTTTTGATAGGGCCGAGGCTCATATCTTCTCTAGAGTATATACAATACAGGACTGTGTTTGGTTTCATATATAATTCTAAAATAACTCCTCTTTAGCTCGATTAACGTCATATACAATCTTTGGTTAAAAAGAAAGTCATATATAATCAGAAAATATTAATTTTCTACTTATAATTGCCCATATGTCTAAACTTTGTTTAAAATCGATGTCAAAATCATGCCTGATAAGACTAGTAAGTCAAATAGTTTCAAGTTTAAACTTGATTTGATGAACTTCATAGTTCATATGGAGATCAAACTTAATCAAAGAGACTTAGACCAAATGGTAAAATTGTCAATTCCTAATTTGAATAATTGATGAGCAAGCTTGAATTGTTTACATTGAAATGAAAGGGGTGGGATGGTTTAGTTTGGTCTAATTGAAGCAAACCAATCATTAGGATGTGATTTAGTTTTATGTAATTTTGAAACAAACTATACAAATCACGGGATCTAATTGGGAATTTTCCAAACCAAAAAATTTCTACTTGGTTTTGGTTTGTTTTTTGTTTGTGGATTGAAACACATATATATATTTTAATTTCAAGGAAGTATATTTGTATAGCATGAAACATCGTATAAAAAGCATGAATTTGATTTAAAAATAACAAATATTAAATTATATAAAAGGCAAACGAAGCCATATGCAAATAAAAATTTTCGAATTTCCAACAACAGTTTTTTTTTATTCATAGAACTAGTACATAGCATACATTTTGAGCAAACTTATTTATATAATTTATAAATTATGGTTTGGAGTTAAATAAATATACATTAAAGTAAAAAATATTTTAAGTATCATGTTATACATATGAAACTACATATATATTTAAATGGCTTGGTTAGGTTTTATGAATTAGTTCAATTTAAAAATTATCTAAATGAAATTGACATAAAAAACCTTGTTTTTATTTGGTTTACACAAATTGGTTGAGTTTGATTGGTTGTTTTTTTCACCTCATAGACATGAAATGCATTTTTCTGTCCTATTAAAAAATAATTGATTAAAAGCATAGGAATGAAATTTTCCAAAGACAAATAATTCTCTAGGGATCCGATATTTTTCTATTAGTTATTTGAATTAGAATACCCCAATGCTTTATTCATCAAATTTTCTTATTGAAGCACAAACAGAATCCCAAGTATATTTCCAAATAAGACCCCCCTTTTTTTTTTTGGCTTGAGAAGGGGCAATTTTAGCTAGTGATACCAGGGCAAAATTGAAAATGACAGAAATAAAAAACCTTGAGGGACACGTAAAACGTGACAGAAATAAAAAACCTTGAGGGACACGTAAACGCAAACCATGCGTGCAAAGTGCACGTGTAATCTCTAAAAAATCATATTAAGTAAATATCTTTCTATTGGTTCTGTTTTTGGTAAGTTTACATTTACAAATTAATGAAAAAAGTCACTATCATCATGCCCTAAGTGGGAGAATGAAACTAGGTCAACTAGGATAATAATTGATAATCGTCACACGTCATAATGCAAAAAAAACATCCTTTTCTCTAAACCTTAGACGGCTGGTTCACGTAAGTTACAAAATGAATGTAAAAAAAATAATATATTCACATTGCAAAGTCGTGCAATTTCCAAAGAATTCTTGCATTATTTGCTTCCAAGTAGGACTCAGTCACAGTCAAGCACCTCACATATAGCAAAAATATAATAATGAATTGGTTAATACAATAAAATAAATAAAACGTATGAATTATGGAACTTCTTCACGAAAATATCCATATAGATGCCTGTTTATGGACATAATATTTATATTATTTTAATTTTGTCATATTAAAAAGTTCATTAATTATATTGTGTAATTATGATTAGGGAAAAAAAGAGAGTAAACTTCTCTTCTAAAAAATAATGCCTTTAGTAAGTAAATGTATTCAATGGCTTTAACATGGTGTCCGGATAATGTATGTGCATAATTGATAATTGTCTAAGATATGTATTTTTATTTACCTATTAACAAAGGTTTTTCCACTCTAATAATACAAAATCAAATTAGCTTATGGTTGAAGGTATATCACATATGTTTTGAAGAAAAAAAAAATCAAGAAAGCATTTTGGAAATTTTAATTAATTACTTTTTTTGTTGCACTAGAAGAAAATAATGCTCGTTTTCGTTTATTTCCATAGTGGGTCTGTTTAGCTAGTTTTTTTAGGCAGATACAAAATTTTTTTCAAACAAATTATTTATTAGGAAATAATATGGATAAAATAAGGTTAACAATTCTTATAAAAAGATCAAATACATTGAATATAGAGAAAATACATATGCAAATATGATATATTTACGCATATCGTTTCAATACAGATATAGATGAAAAACAGACCATCCAAACAGACCCAGTAATAATATCATTTTATATTCAAAATAATGAATTAAAATAATTTTATTATATATATTTTTTGAATTAATGAAAAGGGTGAGTTCAACATCTAGTTGTACAAGAAACCAAGAGGTGGCCAAATTTCTCTGGTAGAGGAGAAAGGAATGAAAATCATAGATTCCTATAAATTTGGTTTAGATATTTATATAATTTTTCTTTCTCATTTCCATACACCAAAATTTTCAAACTTTAATGTTTGACAATGTAAGATGATACACGTTTTCAGCAATCAATCCATGCATGTGCAATCTTCAAAATTACCATATTCGACTACTTTCTCACATGCATAAACTTGGGGAGTGGGTAAATGAACCATTCTCAATTTACTTTTCTTCTCTAGTCCATGAGGTTCGGCAATCTTATGCAATGTCTTTAGTATTGGTTAGTACCGACCTGAGCAGGTTGTCAAATTCCTTGGTGGATATTTTTTAAATATCACCACATGGAGTGCTAGTCTACGTTTCATTCAATCAAATGCTATTATATATAAAAGGAAAAGGAAAAGAAAAGAAAAAAATAGAACACATAAAATATAGTCTTAACATAATGATATGTGATTTATGAAAATACAGACACAACCTAAACTTGATACAAATTTTTTAAAATTAGAATTAGAAAAAAAGGTCTAAGGAGGACTCATAGGTTTCATTTAAACACGCACAATCTGTTAGCTTGACATAAATAGCTATGCATTCCTTCATCGTTCGATGTAAAGTTGATATTAATGCGTTCACTTGAAATGAATGACAATTCATAAAGAATTATTATTATATAAAATAATAAATAGCAATTCATATCTCCACCCTCCATGAATTGCTAGTTTATTTTTTAACTTTATCTTAAATACCTCTGTCTTAAAAATAATATCTATATAATTATCATTTCTCGCCAATGTTATTATAGTTTAATGACATTTCCTTAATCTCTCAAGTGGGAGGTCCCTGGAATCCCCTTTCTCTCATTGTAATGGCTAAAATATATATATAATAAATATATAATTACATCTCTCTATAATAAATACAATGGGCATTAAAGATATTTTATCCTTTACTCTAATAATTTTTTTTAATTTTTACATCAAGTGAACATTATATAGCCATTACATCTCTCATTCCTTTTAAATTGGAATTCATTAATTCTTATTCCATTCAGCGAAGTGAACGAGCCAATATAGTAGTAGAATGAGTTACTCATATTTAACTTATATTGTGTAATTAAGATTTTCTTTTTTAGTATTCATATACCATAAATGGCCTATAATATTAATGTTTTTTTTCCTTTATAATACAAGCAACATGGTGTGTCATATTAATCATATTTTCTTATGCACATAAATGCCCCGAAACAGTGGATTGTGATCTATTCTTATCCCTTGTTTGGCTGTCAACTTGCTTGATATAAAAGCTGGCAAAACCCTAACCCATGATATGCTCTCCTCAGCTAACCTTGGATTGCCTTGCTTATACGAAATTGAGAATCGCCTACTTCTTCTCTTGCGGAAAGTCATCATCGGCTTTTCAATGAAATGATATCGTAGATGCACTTCTTGCCCAATAAGGATAGGTTTGAACTCATCAAAGTGTTACTTTAATAGATCAATGGTGTAATGTGAAAGGAATATTAATTAGAAAAAGTAAGTCAATGATGAGGAATTTTTTTTCCTTAAATTATAACGATAGAGAATTTAAATCTACATGGTTCTTATATTGCTATAAAGAACTCTCAAATATAGTCCACTCAAATATTAAATAGCTATATGGTATCAATGCCACATTGATGTTTTAGTGCAATATTGACAAAAAATTTCTTCTCCTCATAAAAAATCTAAAAAAGTGTATTAATAAATGAATAAAACTGAAAAAAGGAAAGTTATAATTAATGGATTTCAAATTCATATTTTAAATAATCTATATTTCAAGCCCATCGGACTAAATCTCTCTAAATCATTTTAAATTAAGGTTAAATAATCTCTTTCAGTCGTTCCAAAACAAGGATTAAACTTTGCAAGCTCTATTACCAATCTAATAGTAAACTAAATCATTATTAGGCTTAGGTCAGTATACCAATGAAACCAGTCTAATCCTCTGCAGTGTTCACCGCTAGGTGGGAAAAAAATGATACCAATAGAGCCACAAACCCAAGATTCAAGTTTCTTCAATTCAATTTTATCATTCCATATGAGCTACCCTCATCATAAGAGTTTATTGTGAACTGTATAAGAGCCTAATAATAACACCAATGTTTCATCAAAGACTTTAAAAGGCACTATAAAAGCATACTTTTACTGCATTGAAGAGCAATATTTACATTTTTACTTCACTCTTATATTTCCATATGCCAACTATTATACCAAAATTAATGACACTACCACTGGTTTAAGATTACTTAACCATCTAATATAGTATTTATTTCTATTTTGGGCAGTATATATGTTTATTTCTTTCTGGTATAATTTATAACTTAAAAATAAATCTATAATATTATTTTTTGATTCATTACTGTTATTTAATAATTTTTATAAGATGAATAATAGTTATTTTAAAAATTATAGCATAGAGTGCAAGTTTTAAGGTAGGAATAAGATGCATTGTATTCGTATCCTATTACATAAGAATAGGTTCTAAAATATCATAGTCACAACTTCCCTTGCAAACTCTAATATCTGTTCAAGTCTACGGATTGAGAAGGATGTTATAATGTATGATTTATAATAGGATTAGTGATGCATTCTAGGCGGTTGGATAGGTAGATCTCGTTCCCATCATGTTTATAACATTGCTTGTTAATATGCAAGGAAAGGACTTTAAAAAGTTACATTTATTTAAAAATTTTTCATTATTATTATTATATTTTACGGCTTTTATTTACTTATGGTTAGATGCGAAATTCTATGGTCCCATCATTAATTTTGACAGGACCATCTCGTCACTATCCAATATCTCATATCATACCCAACCATGATCGAGCTACTAAAATAGTAAATATTTCAATTATAATATTTATTTTAATGGCTAGATGATTGATTAAATGATCCTATCAACGAGACTGTAGAAGCTCCTTAGTTAGATATAGGAATGCTTCAAAAGAGTGCTATTTCATCTGTTTTGTAGACTTTTTGGTTAAGAGAGCTTGCTTTATATATACACTATATATTCGTTAAATTGTGATATATGATATATATTCCCATAAATAAATTATTATAACATCTAGTTGACTTTTAGGTTGAAAAACAATTTCATGAGAAATTCTATATTAAAAAAAGTAGATAGTCATTTATTACTTTAACGTGTGAATATCAACTAATGATATTATTTCAACATGTGAATAATAATTTAATGATGAAATTAGTTTTTTTTTAATATACCCTCATCATAATAAAAAATCAGTATACAATAATTTTATTACATTTCTATTTAATTTTCTAGTAATTTATACCGCACTACAATATGTTTTTTTTTTCAGAAAAATGAATAGAAATATCTAAAAGAAAAATTCGTTAATATGATTATTATTTTTAAATTGAAGTCAATCTTATAAACGGGTGTATGATTTGGAGAGGAATTTCTAGGATAAGTGATTGGAATGAACCGGATCACCTTGAAAATATTATTCTCTATTTCCATGAGTCGAATGGATAGCATAGCATGGAACGAAAGTTCTTATTATAATAAAGGGCAAAACTAAAATTGACGCGCTAATCAGCTCTTGGTTCACAATGGGCCAGGGTCATATGAATGTAGCCATTCCTTTGGTCCTTAATTTTGTGAGGAAGAAATCATGGATTAGCTGTCATGACCTCATCTGATAACCCCAAATCGAGTAAAAGATCAAACCCCACCAAATTGAGGAAACGTTAAAAATCCCACTAGTTAATTTATTGGAGAATATATATGTACAATGTATTTTCAAAAGAAAATTTTACAAAATTAAATTGTGAAAAAAAAAATAAAAATAGTATATTGTATCTCATCTTAATTTTTTTTAATTACATGTTTATCACTTCTTAGTGTATTGCACATTGGATTTGCGATACACCTTAGACCTGTATCACACGTCCAACGAGCAATACACATGTAATTATATATGTATCGTTCATTGGAGATATGATACAGATACGATAAATGATCAAAACTTGTATCGCATTTCTAATGTGACGATACATGTACTCCAAAAATTATGGCTTAGGTCGATGTATTTCACTTTGAACATGCAATACAAGTATATTTGGACATGTAATACAAGATAACTATTTGTATTTCCACTTCAAAATGTGACATAACGATGCTAATGTATTTTGTACAATTTAATATATATATATATATATTTAAACAACCCTACATACGCGTTCCACGGTATAAAAATTTGGAGATTGTAGAAGAAGACAGGGGCTTGAGTGGGTTTCTTAAATTGGAATAGTCATTGCTGTGAGATTTAGTAGGGCCTAGGGCCATTAATGCATGTTGGATAAATGTGGACCCCCTCTCATATAGGTCCAATTTGAGATTTTAGGGATGGCAAGTGTTTGTGGGACCTACTTGACCAAATTGTTGGTACCCTTTTGCAGTTTTTGCCATATTTTAGGGTTCATGTGGGACCACAAACCAAAGGCATGTATTTCCAATTCAGCATTGCCGACTCACACCATATATATACATGAAAGTATATACAATAACATTGCTTTTGTTTAATTTTTTAACTATTTAACATTTTTTACCTCCATGAGTGGGTAATTTAAGGTCTGTTTATTTGGTTATTTCGATAGGTATAGACATTTTTTTTAAATTTTTTTCTAATAATTCATTTATAAAAAAATAGATATAGATAAAAAAAAGTTGGCAGTTCTCATCAAAAGATCAAATATAGATGAAATATATATATGCAAATCGGACATATTTACATATATCATTTTGAAAAATATACACATACAGATGAAAACCAGACTATCCAAATAGACCCTAAAAGGGTTATAATTAGGCTCTAAAGATGGAAAATTCCCATCTTGCTTACTTGCTTTTGCATGCTGGAATTATTCATCCAAGAAATAATGTTAAAATTACTACATTTTTTTCATGTTGTTTAGATGTTATAACTATAATCTAACATTAATTATTACTCAATTAATATTTTACTTATTAAATTTATTGTTTATGCACTTATATCATTTAACTAGTGACTGTTTGATAAGTAAATTGTTGGTTCCTTAGTTTTATCGATAGAATGACTTGGATTTGGGCTTATAAGTCAATGGTTTTGTAAAACAACAAGAAGTTGATGAGGATTGAAAGTTTTTCGACACAACCACTTTTAACAACCAAGTCAATAAGGTGTTTGATGTATAGTGTAAACAAAATAATAGAGTAAGGCTATATGTTCATAAAATTGCTTTGAAGAAAATCCTAGAGGAGTTTATATAGAACAATGACATGTGGTGATTATTTGGTTGTGCTGATTATCGGTTCATGAAGATAGTGAATGTCATAGGAGTTAATAGTTAGCGACTGAAGGGCCACCAACCCATGTTCTCATATTATGGAAATAGACAAATTGTGATTTGGATGAAAGTTCTATGTTCAAGCAAATAGGGAAACTCATTAGTTTGAGCACTAGGTAAAGCTGGACCTAAACATACTGCGAATGACTGGTACAATTGATGGTGAGCAAAAGAGTGATTCGACTACTCTGTATCCTAGTTGGATTGGGCCGGATTTGTGAGCTCTTTGTCTTTATTTGTTTGTCCACATAAATATTTGACTAGGATGTGATATTTAATAACTTTATATCTTTAGGATATAAAATTTTATATGTAAATGATATGATTAAACATGATATTTTAACAAGTTTAAACTTTGAGTACAAAATTGAAGAACAAAGATAAATTCATGCTAAATAGACCTAGGTGATGATATATTATGGATGTAATGATTATATATGATATTAGATATTATTACATTATTAAACATACAATCCAAATGCATCAGATTAATTATCATATATAATTATTACATCCAATAGATATCCTAAGGTTATTGTTTCTAAAAACGCATGCTACAAAAATTTGTGTTATCTTCTAGTTATTTTTCCTCTAAAATTGCTTTTAAACATATATTTATGGACACTGCATCTGAAGAAGGTTATGAGCTAGTTTCATCTACTGATTTCACACGTAAGTATGGAATACTAAACCTCAGGACTCATGGCGTCTTGACGAATGTACCCAAGCCAGTTCACTGTATACTCACAGTATGTGTATCGAAAAGTAAACATATTTGAGCCAAATTTGTCTATTTTCCTATAAAATTTTAGTAATTCTTATCATTTTGTTTTGACTATCATATTCATTTGCGTGACAAAAGCAAAAATATTTTAATAATTTGGTTTACTCTAACAAATCAAGTCACTAAATTTTCCTAATGATAGGAAATATGGGGTCATGAATAAAAGATATATTTACTTCGATTGTACGTGAACAATGTAAAATCGTGTTAATAGGAGGATACTGGTTGAAGATAAAGTAGTTGATCTGATAAATTAAAGGGAAGTATATCGTTGATTTGCTTTGAAACAAATTCTTAAAAGAAATCCTAGTCCAATTATTTTATTAAATTTTATATGTATCATAAGTAATTTCAAAATTATTTTTCTTATTCAATTCAAATAGTAATATTCCATGACTATATTTCAATCAATAAATATTAGATAATATTTTATTTTAAATTTCACAAGATTACTTCTCGTAATAAACAGTCTTGAAAGTAGGAAGACCCCTTGATAATATGGTTTTCATTCCGCTATATCTGGGAAAGTGAGCAAGGATAAAAAAAAAATAAAAAAAGGAATCATAGATAGAAAAAAAGAAGGCAAAAAAATTATATATAGATATATATTATGTGGGGGTATTCTTGTTTGGCTAAGAAGGAAATAAATGTGAAAATAAACAGTATAATTGTTTACTTAATAAAAATACCATGACTTCTCGAGCATTTTTAGGAGGTATGGTTCCCATGAATTCAGTAAAAACTTTTCCAAATTCATTCCTTCCTCTTTTCTTTTCTTTTCCCTTTAATATATTAACCCGTGAAGTCGTGAAGCATGCTCCAATTTCCCATTACATTAAGTTAAATCAGAAAATTGGGAATCATTTTTTTTTATGTAGAAAACTTAATAAAAGTAACTATTTAAAATGAATATAATTAAAATTAATTATCAAATACAACTTTAAAATCGCATGTATTATATTATCAACGGTGCATATAAGTTTATATTGCGTATTATACACACAATACACACGTGTATATCCCGACTTATAGATATGATATATGTACAAGACATGTATATACCCTGTTTCTTATAGATGGGATATATTTAAAATACACACACATATGTATATCTCATCTTATAAATGTAGTATATATACACAATATTCTATATTTCTCATAAATATGATTTTACGATGGATTTTAGTAATTATTTTTATTTGGGTGCTATAAACATATTGTTTATTAATATTTTAAATAAATCAACCATGTGGATGTGGATGATACCAAATCAGGCAAAGATACTTAAAGGAGAAGGGATTATTCCATTTTTCGTTAATTTTTGTATTGAATAATTTCTGTATCATCCGCACTTAAAGTTAAGGTTGAGAGAAAAAAAAAAAAAACCAATCCAACCATGAGCAACGTTGAAACAGATCGAACTGAAGAAAAAGTTTGTTTCTTTTCTAAAATGGTTGGGTTGGCCTATAAGAAAATGGTTTGCGGTTTGGTATGATTATGTTAACAAAACCATTTGGTTTAGACCAGACCAAATCCTTACAATATGTTTGGTTCAATGGAATATAATTAGTATTCCAGTTTTATTACTGTGAAATATCTATTACTTTATTTGGTTTGCAAAAAGGTTCTATCAAAAGAATGTCTATTTTATATAATGCGGAATAAATAAGGAATCCCCATTCCTTTCCTTTACTAAAGGTATGGATATTCATAACTAAAAAACATATTTTGTTCTAAAAACACCCTTAATTATAACATATGAAATTATTATTCATTTATAGTCTTTTTTCTTTCTAGTGAACCAAAAGTGCCGTTAAATTAAAAAACACTATCAATGCTATGCTATTTTATGAGAATTTATATTACTTTCACCATTGCAAAATAGAAGAAAAAATTTAGCATAAATATTTATAGAGTGATGTGGAAAGGAATGAAAAATAAATAAGGATTCCAATGAAAAATATTTAGACACGTAAAATTCAATTTGATTCATAAATATCTTTACACACATCTTTTGCACAGACTTGCTAATTTTAATGCCACACTTATATTGATACAGCATGACTATATAACAATTTTTTAGTAAATGGAAGATGAAAAAAATGAAATGGTTTATCATAATGTATTGATTGCATTTTAACTCTTTGCATAAATTATTTATAGTTTCAAGTATTTTAAAACATAAAATGTGAAGTTGAAAGAAAGCAAATTCTTAAATTGATTTGATATAATTTCATTTATAGACTTGTGATGGTAGTTTGAACTGTGAGTCAAATTGGACCGTACACTTTTTTTTTTTTTTAAATTCTAAAAATTACAAACTAAACCATAAAATTAGGTTTAAATTTAAAAGAAAAACCAAAATATATATTATAATTCAGTTTGTTCTGGGAGCAAATTTCACCCGTATAGATAGAGGATGGAAGGATTATTTAATATTTATGACGCTTCATTAGGTTTTTCAATTTTACATCATTCGGTATGCCTTTTGAAGACTTGAATGTTGCTCATATACCCCTAAGCGGTTGATTCTTCTTTACACCTTTACAGTATTCTATTGCATTAAAGAGTCTGTTTGAATGGTTTATTTTTGATCAGTATCTGTATTATATTTGTTTTATATTATTATCTAGTTTGTTTGATCTATTTATAAATAAAAATATATGTTTTTTATCTGTATTTATTTTTAACAAATAATCTGTTTGAAAACGACAAAAAGATCAAGAAAAAAGACACAAAGATGATGACATAATAAGACCCTAAGAAGTTTAATAATACTCAATTTTTTCCCCATCCAGGGAGTATAAAAATGAGTTGATTTAATTGAGGTCATTCGTGGGATTTCGATTTTAAGATATTCAATTTAATAAATATGAAAATTATATCTGCTTTGACCACATGCTGTATGGTTTTGTCTTTTAGAGCCAGAGCTTCCATGAGGTCACCCATATAAGGATTGCTCCACCTAAAGCACATTTAAATTTGGGGTTCCGACGAACTTTAAATCATTATATCAAAAAACACCTCTATAATTAGAGTTCTATAATCTGTATTTGAGGGGTCTCAGAAAAATATAATTTTTTTACCTTAATTAAATATTAGTTAAATTAGAGTAAATTTTTAATCAATATTATTTTAATTATAAGCAAATTTTTTAGGAAAAAAGATGAGTATAAATAAGCTTAGTTATAGACATCGTCATGGTTCGATTCAAGTCTAGAATTGGACCCGAACCATCGGTTCCCAATTTTAAAAATAGTGGAACCGGAACATAACCTGTGGAAGTTGGTTCGGTTCTCATAGTTCGGTTCCTATTCTAGAAGAACTAGGAACTTGGAACTTGGAACCATAAAATAAAGAAATAAAAAACCAATTAAATAATTTACTCAAATTAACTAAAAAAAATGTAAAATAAATTTTTAACTTGAAATAATATTGAGCTTGACAATAATTGTTCATAGCATTAGTTAAAAGAAATTTTATAATTATGTATTTATTTATATATAATCATTTGCACTTTTTTAGTTGTTATATTAACAATGTAACACTATAAAATATTCAAGATACAAATAATTCTTAACAACAAAAAACAAATCACACATTGTTAAGAAAGAAAGTCTACTTTGGTTAGAAGTCTACATAAATTTTAACAATATATGATTTCAAATGTATTTATTACTTGTGCTGTTAATAATAACACATTAAATATTGTGAATAAGAAATAAATTTTTTATTATTTATGCGAAAGTAGTTTTAAATATTTGTTTTACAATTGTAATTTTTTTAAATTTTCTTTTCTTTTTTTTATAATTTTTATCGTGTAGAACTGAACCGACGGTTTCAAAACTGCAGGATCATGTGGTTTTTAGGGATGGAATCGTAAGGATCCATCGGAACCGATGGGTCTTTTACCGATTCAGACTCGCTATTCCCGAGCCGGTTTTCGGTTCATGAATCACCGATGATGGTCAAGTCGGTTTTCGAATGTCTACTTAGTTAGGCTGAAAGTTGGTATAAACTATGAAGTGTCACTTCAATCAAGTTAGTATTGAGTTTGATTCTACATGAGTGCTGAAATTGGAATTCATCCCCAATAAACCCCCAAGTAAACTCAATTTAGGCATACTAAAACTTTATTTATGAAGCAACTTTTATGCATTTATCATGTTTCTCTTCTTTCCAAGATTTTGTAATTTAATTGGCGCAAATATTATTCTCTCATGGAGATGGAATCTGTTCAATCTTTCTTTTCCGGCCTTGTAAAATATATGGTTGGTAAAAGGAAATAATTTGATTAAAATAAAAAAAAGCTAATCAAGAGTCTCAACTATGGGAATAAATGAGCGAAACAAACTAGTAAATTGTTTAAGTTTAGTTTATTATTAACTCTAATACAATTGAGTTAAACACAGTAAACAAAAAAAAAAAAAAAACCCTTGAATTTTGATATTTGTCTCAATGAGCTGGTGATTCTAATTGACTGGGGTCAAGTTTAAATGCAAATTAAATTTGAAATTGAGTTTATACATTAGTGATATTTTAAGAAAAAAATTAGAACAAAATAAGACCAAATGATATTAATCGAGTACATCTTAAACCTATTAAATGCCATTTTTAGTTGAAATTGAGTTGGAAACTCCAAGTCTAATAAATTGTTTGATTTTTTTTTTTGGTTTTGGATGTTAAAACTTATGCCGTGTTTACCAATTTTTTCATACGTGAAAATTGGATGAAAAGAAAATACTGAAAATAGAAATCAGAGAAAATCGAAATGAGTAGAATCTTTATTTTATATTTGATAAGTTATAAACAAAATAAAAGGAAAAGAAGAGAAATACCTCTTATTTTATTTTTTTTTGCTTTTGCTCCAACGGCTATTTTAGTTGTTTCAATTAATTTCCCAAAATTTTTGCTCTTTTCATCCCAAATCTGAACGAAAATAAAATCGGCTCGACCTTTTGTCCACTTCCGCTCAAATCATCCCATTTCACTCCTTGCAGAAATGACCAAATACAAAAAATTCATTTCATTTCTATTGCTTTCATTTGGTTTCACTCGACTTCCATCGATCCAAACACAGAATTAAGCTCAACATTATATTATCTCGTCGAACCAATTTACAACCTTAATTTATAAAAACAATTTCTAAAATTTTTCTATCTCCTCATCTTATATATATATATATTTTCCTTATAGTTCATTATCTTTTTTCTTTCTTTTTTTGGCCGGATAGAGTTCATTACCTATTCTCTATCATTTTACATGCTATTTTGCCGTGATTTCAAATTTTTTTATATTAATTTTTTTTTCCAAAGATTTGTTTTTTTAACCATGTCTCATATTTTTATAAAATCCTTCCTTTTGAAATTTCCTGGAAGCAACATGCTGTGCTCAAATTGCGGAATCATGAAAACTTTATGTAAATGAGAAACGTGAACTATGAGTGTGAGGCATGGAATTAAAAAAAAAAAAAAATATATATATATATATATATATATATAAAAATTAAGGAAAGGAAAATACATGTACCTAAAAACGGTCGTGAATAAAAAGGAATGAGAAAGTACTCGTGGACCACCACCCGAAAAAGTATAAGCGAAGAAGAAATGGTACTTTGTGGACCTGGAGAGTTTGGTGACTTTGGTCTCCATATTTTCACATTTTTTTATTTAGTTAAGCATTGTAGCTCCGAAATGAATGAATGGAAAGCATATTCCTTGTACTTTCAATCACCAAACCTTCATTCCTTCCACCTCAAATTATTATGGATGTTGTTATTATTACTTTTACCATCTACATTTATTATATTATTTTTAATGGCTCCAGATATAATATGGCAGAATAGAATACTTTAAAAGAGATAATTTATTGGAAATATTTATAATATTAATTTTTATAATCATTTTAATAGCTGGATAATAGATTTGATAATCCTAAGAACATGCTTATATCATTAATAATAAATGATATTTAAAATCGAAACAGGGACTTTCAATCACCAAACCTTCATTCCTTCCATCTCAAATTATTATTGATGTTGTTATTACTACTTTTACCATCTTACATTTATTATATTATTTTTAATGGCTCCAGATATAATATGGCAGAATAGAATACTTTAAAATAGATAATTTATTGAAAATATTTATAATATTAATTTTTATAATCATTTTAATAGCTGGATAATAGATTTGATAATCCTAAGAACATGCTTATATCCTTAATAATAAATGATATTTAAAATCGAAACAGGGACTTTCAATCACCAAACCTTCATTCCTTCCATCTCAAATTATTATTGATGTTGTTATTACTACTTTTACCATCTTACATTTATATATTATTTTTAATGGCTCCAGATATAATATGGCAGAATAGAATACTTTAAAATAGATAATTTATTGAAAATATTTATAATATTAATTTTTATAATCATTTTAATAGCTGGATAATAGATTTGATAATCCTAAGAACATGCTTATACCCTTAATAATAAATGATATTTAAAATCGAAACAGGGACTTTCAATCACCAAACCTTCATTCCTTCCATCTCAAATTATTATTGATGTTGTTATTACTACTTTTACCATCTTACATTTATTATATTATTTTTAATGGCTCCAGATATAATATGGCAGAATAGAATACTTTAAAATAGATAATTTATTGGAAATATTTATAATATTAATTTTTATAATCATTTTAATAGCTGGATAATATATTTGATAATCCTAAGAACATGCTTATACCCTTAATAATAAATGATATTTAAAATCAAAACAGGGACTATATGTGAAAAAATATCTTATATTTTAATTGTTTTAGCTCATTTCAATTTTAAGAGATGTACATAAATTAGTTATCCCATAATTCCCTAATTTCAATTCATTAGTACACTAAATGTAAACAGTGATTATAATAAAAATAAACACAATGGAAGTTTTATGACTCTCACTCTTTCTAAATATAGCATAATCTCAAACATTTTAATCATATGGCAAATGTCATTCAAGTTTTAGAATACCTTTTAAGAAACTAATAACTTTTACACGTTTATCATAAAGAAAAAAAAGTGCAGTGAGTGA
This sequence comes from Combretum micranthum, assembly GCA_024138025.1. NCBI lineage: Eukaryota > Viridiplantae > Streptophyta > Magnoliopsida > Myrtales > Combretaceae > Combretum > Combretum micranthum. The sequence goes on from JAMXBD010000605.1 coordinate 754,261, forward strand.
GACGTGAACAATTACTAAATTAACAAAAAAGGAGGATTCAGAGTTGGTATGGTACTTGCATTTCTACTCGGAAATACTATAATAATCACAGCATGTGCAATAAGTACATTTATCTATAGTGGTTAGGTTAAGGTACGTTTATTTGATTGTATTCTGGTCATTTTTTGTATCATAATTTTATCGTTTTTAAATAGATATTTGTTGAAAAATAGATACTAATGAAAAACTGAAAATTTTACCTATAAACTAATCAAATATAAATAATACTGAAATGATACATATATGATATATGATACAGATAAGTTATAAATGTATATTTAATACAAATATAATACTGATATAAATCTGATAATCCAAATAGATTCAGGGGGGAGAAGGAAAAATATATATATTTATTTTAATAAAATCTTAAAAGCTCTGTTTTTTTTAGATAACCCTTTAAATAATGTACTTAACTCGTATTCTAAAAATTTATTAAGAAATTATATTTCCAAAAGACCAGTATATTAGAAATTTAAGTATATCCAAGCTTTTTGATTTTATTTAAAGAGTAATATCAATAAAAATTAAAAATCAAGGATTTTAAATACAATATATATGGTTTTCAGACTCCATGTATAATAGATAAAGGTTTAATCAATAAACCTCCAACTATTTTTATAAAGTAATGTATATAGTTAATTTTATATGATTTTTTTTGGCTAAGAGTTAATATTATATAATATAAAGCAATCATATTTAGAAATTAAACCGAATTGTTTGAAAATTGATTTTTCAATAGGATCGATGGATCTCCCGTGGGACTAATAATTAGTAATAAAAAAGGCTAAAGAGAAAACCCCAATCAAAGTGGCTTGAAAACGAGGGGTTTAAATTATTGTTATTAGCTAAATGAGAATGTTTAAACAATTACGAATTAACAAACAAAAAAATGTTTAAACAATTATTAATAAAGCTACGATTAATTAATAATGATCATAGTTCATAAATGGTGCTGTCCCCACTTTAATCTCTCCTTCTCTCCCTCTTCTTTTGCCAATTTTCGTTTCCTTTTCTCTCTCCACCTCTCCACCCCAAAAAATCTCCTATTTTACTCCGTTCTCTCTCCTCTCCTCCCCCAAAGTAAACCCTCTCCCTCTTTCTCTCTCTTCTTCAATGTTGTGTACTTGGCTCAAATCTTACTACTTCTTGCATCGAGGTTAAAAGATCACTTCGAAAAACTAGGGTAAGCTAAATTGAGGTTTCGTCTCAGTTTGCCAGTTTCGATTTTTTCATTTTTTTTTTATCTCTCCCTCTCCCTCTCCCTCTTTAGCTTGGGTTTCTTCGTACAATTTCTCTCTATGCTTTCATTTGCTCGAAATTAGGTTTTTCTACTACTCCGCGTAGATCAAAGAAGCAACATTTTTCTTGCTTCGATTTTTTTCCCCTTTCGTGAAATCATGTAATTAAGCTAAAAACCAGTGAATTTGAGCTAATAAGTTCGAACTTCTGCTTTTTGTTGTATTCATGTTCCGATTCTTGGTCTTTTGCAGGTATTAAAACCCTAGATTTGGGTTATTCGTGTGGCATTTGTTGACTGATTGCAAAAAGAGTGAACTTTTCGGCTGTTTTTAGCTCCGGTGAAGGTATGGGTTCTGAATGGATCCCGTGTATATATATATATATATTACACTTTATTACCTGCCAATGTCATAGGGTTAGGGTTTCTTTGGTTAGATCTGGTATCTTTTTGTTGATTTTGGGTAACCTACGTTATAAATGGGAGTGCTCTTTGTGTTTTCATTATTGATGTTGTTCGCATAGGGTATGTATTTAATTTGTCAAAGAGAATTGAACTGCAATAAATGAAGTGAGAGGCGTATTGATTATACTTGGGTTTACTGAGGCAAATTAAAAAAGAACTCTGCATTAATAAATGTTCGCTCTCTCAATGGCTAGTGGTAGGAGACTGATTTTATCTCTCCCTTTTTGGCTTACAAAATTTATTGGTGTAGAACGTAGGTGTTTCTAGATTGATTCTTAATATTGGTTCTGCTACAGTTTTTAATATGAGTTAAGTAATATTATTGTATTTCTGTTTTACATTTTTGCCCATGACATGCATTTGAGATGGCTCTTAGTCTTAAAGTAATGTTCCTTTTTTGGTCATATATTGAGGCCTTTCTGGCTTCATCTTGGGTTTTCTCAATCCTTTTACAGGAGGGAATTAATTTGCAAATAAAAACTGAGGATGATTATGGTTTTATCTGAATCAGGCTGCTATATTTTATTCCTAATTGAAGTTTTCTACATAGAAGGCCAAAAGAGAAAAGAAAGTCATTCATAGGTCACACACCAGTACACAATCAGGCTCACTTGTGTAGATGTTAATTTAACTAATTGAAAGCAAATGGATGATGCATCAGGAAATTTGAAATGTCAGCTTGTTTTGCTGCTACTCCTTCTTGTTAGATTTGAATATACGTTTCTTTGCTGGTCTATTCTTTCATTCAGAATAAAACCCTGTGACTTCAGAAGGTGAAAGCTCACAGATTTGTGTTTGAAGTTGAAAGATGAGTCTCACAACAATTGAGAGCGATGATGGTGCGCTCTCCACAGATCAGAATGATTCACCCGTGGTTGATAGGGGTAAAAATGGAGGAAATGCAGGTGGAGGAGCTACTCTAAAGAAAGGTCCATGGACATCTGCTGAAGACTCGATTTTGATAGATTATGTGAAAAAGCATGGTGAGGGAAATTGGAATGCTGTTCAGAAGTTCTCAGGCTCTCTCGATGTGGCAAGAGTTGTCGCTTGCGCTGGGCAAACCACTTGAGACCTAACTTGAAGAAAGGAGCATTTTCGGCAGAGGAAGAAAGGCTCATTGTTGAACTCCATGCCAAAATGGGAAACAAATGGGCACGCATGGCTGCACATGTAAGTGCTAGCACCTTCTATTTGTATCGGAAAGTTAAACTTGCTTTTCTTCCTACCTATGCCTCGCATTTTCATCAATATCTTTATCTGTTGTACTGCATCAAATTTCCCTTTTATCAAGCTTATTATTTTCATTTTACTGGATTTTAGGATAAGGTCTTGTTAAATTTTCTGTAAGCCTGGATGAATACACAGGTTTTTGTAACGGTTTTAAATATTTAATTTCCTTTCTGAGTCATCTAAATTTTTGAAGTCTCCTTGGGTTCAAATATGAGTAGTGATGCTAGCAGTGTCCCAGCCTGATCATATAAAACTGTAGCAGCCAGCCATTAGACACTTAGTTTCCTGTCTATTTTGCTTATTTGAAGGAGATTACATTATTTCATTGAACCATGCAATCCTCTAGTTCTTGATTCTATGTAAGTTGTTATGTTAAATATTTTCCATAGCATTTTCTCATAGTCATGCCACTACCAAAGAGTATTACTTAGTTTTGCATTATGTTTGTAGAAAGAAACCAGCTCTAGCCTTGTTTCCTGGTGAAAAATGTTATTGGAGTTTTTGCTGCTTTCTGCAGTTTTTATGGGAGCAAATACCTTGTGAGTCAAATCTTTCCTCTTGTTTCTGCAACTAACAGAATTTAAGAAAAGGAGGAATGGCCGTGGCATAAAATACAGGGGAAAAAAAAGAATGCCTGGCATATGAGAGTTGTTAATTTTTTTCCCAAAATAAAGTGTTGATAATTTGTGAATGATTATGGCAAAGCATTTTTTATCGTACTTTAACAGCATTGTCAGATCCATAATTTCTTTTATAACTCAATGTAAGCTGCTACTTCTTTCTCCTACTTTTTTTTTTTTTTTTTTTGGGTGACTGATCTTGCTCTTTCATTTTTTCTTAAAAATCAAGACCCAGTTTTGCTGACTATTGATATTGCTTCCTTTCTGTATATTTTTAGCTGCCTGGTCGTACGGACAATGAGATAAAGAACTACTGGAATACACGGATTAAGAGAAGGCAACGGCTGGCTTACCTCTTTACCCTGCTGAGTTGTACATGCAAGGAATGCAAGATGGTCAGCAAGGCCAGAACTGTGGGATTAACAATGGGAGTAAGGGACATGATATTTTGCAAGGAAGTATCTACGAAGTTCCAGATGCTGTGTTTGATAGTTTGAAAACTCATCAAGGCATTGTACATTATGTTCCTGAACTACCTGAAGTTTCTACGGGCAGCTTGTTTATGAGGGGTTTCGTATCTTCTCAGTGTGGTAGTTTTGTTCCACCAACAATGCATCGTCAAAAGTGTCTTCGAGAATCACCATCTTTTTACCCTGGTTATGGAATAAAACATGGCCTTCCCTCATTGCAATCCTTCCAAGACAGGTGCAATAGAATTGCTCAATCATATGGATGCTGTTATCCAGATGATTTTGATAATTCTAACAAGAACCTGCTATCTTTTGATGCGGTTCAAGTGGCCATTCTCTTTCAAATGGCCATTCCTCTGCTTCAAAGCTCGATTTTGGGGCTTTGAAGCCGGAGCTCCCTTCACTCCAATTTTCAGAAACTGATTTAGGAAGCTGGGAATCACCTTCTTCCCCTCCAACATTACTTGAATCAGTTGACAATTACATTCAGTCTCCTCCCAGGACCGGAAATATTGAGTTAGAGTCTGTTTCTCCTAGGAATAGCGGATTGTTAGATGCTTTAGTTTATGGTGCAAAGTCTATGAACAGTGCAAAGAATTATTCATCTGACAAGAGTTCAAATTCCTCTAATCTAACTCCTGGAGATATTAGCAGTTCTACCTTTGATGTTGCAAGACTGAATGGGATGATTACAGTGACCCAATTTCGCCTTTGGGTCACTCTGCAACTTCGACCTTTAGTGAGTGCACTCCTGTGAGTGCCAGTGGAAGTTCAGTGGATGAACCACCGCCATCCAACTCTTTTACTGGTAAGTATGTCTGTCAAGACAGACTGCTTTCTCATTTTGAAATTATGAGGCATGGTTAGATAAAACAATTAGAGTTTCTTATTATATAGAAAGACAAGAATTTCTAATGTTCATTTCTTTAATTTACTTGCTTTGTAATAATTCATGTGGTTTTCATTAAGTCCCTTAGTTTATCTGTTTTGTAACAGTATTGCAGATTTTTTTTTTTTTGTGCTGCATGCATTAATCACCTTGTTTGTTAACTATGGAAAGCAACTGCAGGATATACTCATGACTGACTTTGTAGATTGGCACGTTTGTTCGTTCTGCAGTTTACAATGTGAAATCAGAACCATTCAACCAGGAACAGTTCCCAGAAAAGTGTGAGATAGTGCGGCCAGATGCCTTGCTTGCTTCAGATTGGTTTGGACTTAGGTCTGGGCCTTTGAAAGACCAAGAACCAATGAGTGAATCAATAGCAATGCTCCTTGGAGATGGCTTTTGCGACAACTACAAGCAAGGTGCTGAAGCTTACACAACAGATCATGGTGGGGGATTTGGCTTGTGTCCATGGAATAATTTGCCTTCTGTATATCAGATGTCTGAACTTCCTTGAGACTAGCTGGTCTGATTGATTGAATCATCAGTTCTTTAAATTTCTGTTGGCTGTGCTTGTTAGGTTGCTGTTCACTGACTTTAAGAACATGGAACTAAAACGACACGGATGTCTATGCTTGCTATTATTACAAACTGTGTATGCTATGAGATTTTGCTCTTCCAAGTTTCACTGACGCTTTATCATTCAAAATTTCCGGTGTATGGTGTAACTCATGCTTCTCTCTAAGGGCCCTTAGCAAGTCGGAGATCATTAGAAACCATCTAATTTGAAGGTGGAGTAGCCTTTGTCTTGTTCCTCTAGGGGGGCTCTTGCTGTGTTAACTATTTTTACAAGTGGAAGGTGTTCACTCACTTGCCTGCGGTGTGGGACGTTCCAACTCTGTTAAAGAATTCAAATGTGGTGATTGAATGTGTTATCTACTCATCTTCGCTTTTGTAGGCTGCCTTACCATGGTTATTGGCAGGAAGTTAGCCTTCTGAAACCTGGGTTTTCTGCCTTGTGAAGCCATAAAAAGGACACGCTGTGATGGAAAATTTCCCTTCGTTAGGTTACGGAAAAATTTCCCATTCTGTTTGCGACGGACTAGTTGAGCATGAACTCCCAGGCGAGTTTAGGATATCTTACTAAGGCTCTAATCGTGACATTTGTTAGCTTCAAGATCTTTTGACATCGAGTTAGACATTACAAGTTAACCAATGAAGTAATCTAGGTTGTGATACGAAACCAATGGAGTCATTTAAATCTTTAAAGATTTTTACTTTTTAATGCTTTTAATGATGGATGATTTTGCATGGGCGACTTTTCGTGACCGAGATAAAAAGAGGGTGCTTAAATGATTCGCTTAAAAATCTGAAAATAAAAACTGATTTGAAAGATATAAAAACTAAATTTAATTTCGATATGAACGGTGAATGTGTACTGTTGCTAGTTTGAATTCGATTGGGTCGATTATAGTTGTTGGCTTGGAGTTTGTGTACTAGGTCTGTAAGATAAAATATGGTTAGTGGTGCATCTAGATTGGGTATATTGTGATCATTTTAATATTCAAGTCAATTGGCATGTTATGATGGAATAGATAATAAATATATATGTGTCAATATAATGTTACCATTGTAATGCCTGAAGGAGCTATTTATAGTGAACCAATCTCGAGTAGTTACACACACGGTAGATTCATGAGATAATGGGTGAATGGTGGCTATCGTGGACATGAGTTGAGTCTATTAATTTATGTTTGCCCCTACTGAACTCGAGCATCCAAAAGGATGCACTAAGTAGACTTGGGTTTAGATCCACTTGATCGTAGTATTTAGCTTGAGGGTTGTGATCCACTTGATCATAATATTCGACGGTGGGTATTTTGAGCTAGAAAATAGATGTTTTTATAGGACTCTGGGTTGACTAAAGTAGGATGGGCCAAAGCTTAAAGGAGCCGCCAAGATGGGTGATGAGTTGGATTGGGCCTAAGAAACCCATTATCCATATTCGAGTATCAACAAATACAATAATATACTTGTAACTATCCCAATCTATATCATATTCAATTTGCTTTCCATTTGACATGGAATGTACTTATCCTAAATTTAGATATCATGTAAGTTTAGCTTTTGTATGAATCTGAGTTAGTTTTTGAAACTTAATCCATAAATAGTCATATGTAAAACATATTCATAAAATGGTACATTGAAGGCGCAAATCTTCTTATGCCTTTAATATAGAAAGATTTTTAAGAAGATCTATAGTCTCTACTTGCGTCTTCTTTGTGTTATTCCATAACAACCAAACAACCTACCTTTCAATCTTTAATTCCTTCAATTCATGAACCAAAAAAAAAAAAATGTAAAGCTCACATTTTTTTCATTTATGGACCTCAAGAAATCTTATAAGCCAAATTTCAACTTCGATTTCACTACAAATGGAACAATTCATAGAGGAAGTTTGTGGGCTTCATCTTTGATGTAGAGAGAGAAGCGAAAGTTTTTATATACATTTTTGCATCTCTAGGCCTCCAGAACTTCAACAAATCAAACTTCATGCTTCAATTTCGCTGGAGATGGAAAAATTCGTAAAGAGAAGATTGTGGATTTCATTTTTAGTATAGAGAGAGAAATTATTCTATTAATAAGACACATGTAGAGCTGCTCCTAGTGCTTTTAAAATAGAAATATTACCAAAGGTACAACTTACCTACGCCTTTTTCTTAAAAATTTTGCTACAAGAAAGTGCAGACTCTACATACACCTTAACTAACCTATTTTATCAATAAGTTTAGAAGGAAGCTTATTTTAGTATTAAGTTTTAAAAACTAATCACATTAGTAAAAAAATCTCTGTAAGTTTTGTGAAATAGTGCAGGAAGATTGGGCATATATGCACAAATCGATATCATTTAACCTGCTATAACCCAAAAGGTTCTTATGCCAAGTGGCCCAAGCCCAGTTTTATTGGAACTCAAGGACACTTGGATATATCGGACTTGTCCGGTCGATGCTTTGTTATTATTATTATTTATTTTTCTGTCTTTTATTATTCCCTCCATCTTACTTATCAGAGACCATTTCTATTTTAATTGATACCCCAAAAGAAATAAAGAAAATAAAAGTCTGTGGCAATTGCCAAATCACAATAATACAGGATAAGAAATGATTACAAACACGATTTTGGTGAGAAATTATCACACATGATATATAGCATAAATTTACGATTATGATATAAATAAATATGATTATCTTATAATTTAATTATCTCAAATCAATAATTAATTTACATATTTTTGATACTAAGACAAGATGGACACGAAATAAAGACATTCATAATCCCGTTAACAAGAGGAAAAGGACTTGATAGAATATGACAATACGGTTGGAAGATTGGAAAGGTAAAAGCAAAAGCAATATCAAATCTGATGTAAGTGAAAAGTGTTGGGAGGGAATGAAAGATCAAAATAAAGTGTAAATGTTATTAACATTGAATGGGTTTGCATGTTGAACTTTGATATGTTTATAAGATCAATTTGATAAAAAGGTTGTAAATGGGTTTAGATGTTAGATACTAATTTTGATATAAATCTAAATGTATCTAGTTTAAGTTGGATCTATTTTATTATTTGTATTTTTTTGAACAAATATTTTAAAAATCATATTGTATCATGTCATGCTTGAGTTCACAAATTCTCCATCTCTATCTTTGGTTCAAAAATTAAAATAAAAAAAAAAAAGAAAAGAAGATTTTAGAATAAGACTTACTTAACTTTTATTGTGAATAGAATCCTTATTAGGTGCACTAATATACCATTACACTATTTCTTTATATCCTATTCTACTTGACTAACTAATTATTTAATTTTTGAACTAACTCTACTAATTAATAAATTGTCAAATCTTATTGGTACGTCTTGACCATATCTCATGTCTTATCATAGTATCTAATTACAACTATAAAATCATAGTGAAAGGAGGGACATGAAACCATATAACTAGGAAAAATAAATATAACACATTTTTTTCTTATTTAAACATATCATAACAATAATTTTTTTTTTTAAGGTGAGGGGGGCTGGGCCCTATTGGTCCCCCTCTAGGGTCTCTGCATGGTTGCCTTGTTTTTGCCCTTATTCACAAAATTTGCTAGGTTTTGTTACCATCTTCATTTTATTATTGGCCTTTGTGAATGCAATCATACATATTTGGGAGTAGGTAGGGTTTGTTTTTCATCTATATCTAATTTATATTTGTATCTTATTGTATTTGATCTGTATGGTTTGCTTACGAGTAAAAATATTATTTTTCATTGTATTTATTTTTGAAAAATAGTTTGATTGAAACATAACAGATGCCAAACCGACGCTAAAGCAATGTACCAAATGCACCCTAATGCTTTTTCGAAATGGTAATGCTGTGACATCATTTGCTCATTCCTTCTCCACAAGTCTTGATCTCCACTTTCACGAGAACATTTTCTCGAATATTTTTCACCTTATAACCGTGCACAGCCCTTGCTTTTTCAATATCAAATCCTTAAAATGTTTCCTCAACAATTTTTTCACTTTTAATTTCTATGGTTAAGGTGATAATCTCTTCTTCTTGTTTTATTAATTGCTTTCCTATCCAAACATTCAATGATCAATTCATCTATACATTTATAAACTTCTTGCAATCTACACGCTTTTTCCATGTAGTTTGTACGTTTCTAGCATTTGCCTCTATGCTTCGACAACGATAGGAATTAACAAATTGAGCATGACTAAAGTCAAAAACAAAGTTGGGGAGGGAAAAAAAGAATAGAAATGTAATGATGAATGAAAGGAAACAAGTTGTCAGCGAATATCATAACCCAATCACAACAGACATGATATGATTCTCTTTAGTTGTTACGATAAGGCTATGTGATCTGCTAAGTTCAGATTTTGATAATTGAAATAGGCTATGTCACCTTGGGTTCATGCATACAAACTCTTGTCTCCTTAACACTGCATTTTGTTTTAAAAAAAGAAGGAAACGGAAAAAAAAATTTGGCTATGATAACTTATAATCAACCACTAGCTTTGGCCACTTACTGTGTTATCTTATAAATCGTATCGAATTCCCTACCCATTGATATAACTATATTACTTGAATTAGGATGGATTACGGGAATGAAACCCATGTCTTCCCCTTGATTGAGAGAAATTTTATCAGTCGCTTGAATTTGAATACTTTTTGCCTTTTGTTTTTACACCTTATCAATGTTGATTATTACTCTTATCACTCCCAAGTTATGGGCATGGTTACTCCCTTTCATTTCATGAACATTATAGGGGGGCTCTCTTTAAGATTCCATCTTTGTTTTGGTGTATAGTATATATTTGTTGGATAAGACATCGTCATGAGCTAGAACCGGATCCGAACTATCGTTTTTTCAGTTCTAAAAATGGTGAAACTGGAACCGAACCCTTGAGAGCTGGTCCGATTCTCGATACTTAGGAACCACTTGTTCCCACGGTTCGATTCCCGTCCCAGAGGAACCAGGAACCGAGAAATAAAAAAACAAAAAAATCAATTAAATAATTTACTTAATTCAAGTAAGAAAATAATTACAAAATAAATTTTTCACTTAAAAACAATATTGAGTCTAACAATAATTGTTAATAGCCCATTAGTTAAAAGAAATTCTATAGTTATATATTTATTTATATACAATCACTTGCATTTTTTTAATTACCATGTTAGCAATATGTGACTATAAAATATTAAGATACAAATAAGTCCCTACCATACAAAAATAAATCACACATAGTTAAGAAAGAAAAGTCCATTTTGGTTAGAAGTCTACATAAACTCAACAACACATGGTTTTAAATATATTCATTACTTGTGCTATAAATAACAATGGAAAATTCTATAATCTTGCCATTAATTTTGACGGGGGTCCCGTCACCATTCAACGGCTCACACCATACCCAACAGTGATCGAATCATTAAAATAGTTAATATTTTATTCACTATATTTATTTTAACAGTTAGATTAATGGTGGGACGGTGTCAATCAATGGGACCGTAGAAGATCCCTAATAACAACACATTAAATTCATGCAAAAATAGTTTTAAAAACAAATATTTCTTTTTTTTTTCATTTTTTATTTTTGTAGCATAAAACCTCTAAACTGCTACCATTACCTTTCTCATCACACATGCACCATGCTCCGTAAACCCCAAAGCTATCAATCCCTGCTTCTCCCATCTTTTTTATCCCTCTCGCATCGGTTCTGCATCAGATGATGAGCCCATGCGAAAAATTTCTCTTTAATTGGCGCCCGACCTGGCTCTGTCAAGGCAGGAAGGCCATTATTGTGAACTAGCTTACTAGCTCTTTAGGCTCTTCGGTCAATACCTTATCGGTTTGTGAAATAGCTAGGTCATTCAAAGGAGTAGCTGAAAAAGCCCTTTCTTTATAGGGCAATGCCTTGGTAGGAAAACCAGAATCAAGAGAGAACCTTTCAATAGACTTCGAAAGAAAGAGCTTTGACTTGGTGGGCTCAGAAAGAGTAGTAATGTTCCGGGGTCTCGCCAACCAACTCTTGTCCAGTAGCCATTCTGAGTGGAGCAACGGATATAAGAAGAAGAGGAACCTATCACTAACCTATGGGGGTGCTATAAAGGTAGATTGGGTTTTATTAAAAATCCTAGAGGCAAGTTTGGGCATATTGAAAAAAAAAAATACTATAGGGTTAGAATAAGGCTTGGAAAAACTTATGGGAATCAGTGTGTGTTTGGGTTTTATATGACTTGTCTTAAACCTGCTCTAGTTTCTTTCCTATTCTTGATTCCGTTTCATTTTAATTCATTTCATTTGAGACCGTTGACACAGTAAACGTGATATATGCATTTATTTACTAGTAAGGAGTTGATAAATCCTAACTCAAATCTCTTTTAAGTTAGGGGATCACCTTTTTGCAGAGATATGAAAATTAAAAAGCACATTAATGCATTTTTAAATTCTATGAATTCTATAATAGAAACACATTCTTGATTGTGTTCTTATGAAAGGGATTCTGTCCAGCCCCATTTCCTTATAAAGCACGGTCTTAGACATGCAACAATGATAAAAATCTATGCTGGGTGTTAACTTCCAAGTTTCGAGGAAAAATAAACAGTTATTTTTCTTTTTCCCTTTTATCTTTCCTTAATTTTTGGAATTATGAATGATAACAAAGAGAGATGTAAGGATACTGGTTGATAGAAATTAATTATGGACAAAATAAGGTATTGAATTTTATAATAGAATCCTTAGCACTTTACGTGATAAGAAATGAGTGTTGACTGTTGGGAGGGGTTAAGCGGAGGAACATGCGATTTAAGTACATCCCCGTACTGGTGTGATGGCTAGAGGAACTTAAGCACTTCATTTTTTTTTCAAGTGCTTTCTCTTTGAAGAATGAAAGCTTGAATGCCAAAGGCATTAGTTCCATTACAGGTATGATTTCTGATATCTAAAATTTGAAATTAGAGGCTCTTGAGAGAAGTACTTGGTGGCACTCATAGAGTTTGATAATTAAGCATCACCATCTTATTGGTTAATACGTGGTTAAGATTGACAAACATCTTGAGAAGGTACGAAACTGGACAAGTCAGTCTTAACAAACGCTCTTCCTCCTTATCAAATTTACAACTCCCTCGATCGTTCCATATATTGACCTAATTATATTGATATTGTCTCTCAACCATTAATTGTTCCAAACATGTTTTTTTAGAGAGACAAAACATATTTTAATATAATGAAACAAAGATATAGCAGCTTAGAAGCTTGCAAGGTAATTGCAACATTTACTTTCAGTGAAAAAAAAAAAAAGATTTCATTATGGCTAATAATCAATTGGGGAAGAAGCCCTTTTTGGTACTTGAATTTTGGTCAAGTGGACAATTAGGTATCTGAACTTTCAAAAGGACCAATTTCATACTTAGCAAAAATTTTCATGCTCTTTTCACTAGCTCATCCAATTATTGTCTCTTGAAGTAATGAACGTACCAGGCAATGATTGGGTTAGGTAGTGAAAAAGGCCATGGAAAGTTTGACTATGTATGAAATTAGTTTTCTTAAAAATTTAGATACCTAATTGTCCACTTGGCCAAAGTTTAGGTATCAAAATGGGCTTTATCCCCAATCAATTATTAGCTTTTGTTATCATTACCTTTTCATTTTTTAATAGAATCACTTATTATATCATTGCAGTTAATTGTGTAAAATCCCAAGGCAAATTTAGACTAAGGGATCCTCAAGCTTGAATCAACCTAACTATAATGTAGAACAACCCTACACTTCCTTGTTGACCTCTATATTTCATTTAGTCATCTATGACAAAACTAATTGGATTGATAGGACACTCAGTTTGGTTGACTATTGACCTTTACTTCAATTGCCTAACTTTGTCCACGATGAATCACCCCCTATATTCTTGAGAAGTGGCTTAGTGGCCCATTGGCCACTAAGTAGGTAACTTTCATTATTCGTCACTACTTCCACGATCTAGTAACTATTTTGAGTAATCGTCAATCATCAGCATGCTATTAATAATCTCCTAGAATGTCTTTGAAGAACAAGTTGGTATCATTTAGTTTACACTCTGTTAATTTATTCATTCACCACCTTCACTACTATACTAATTTGATGGTCGAGTGGTTGCATCAGATAACCCCTAGGTGTCCACTAACTCACTGTTGTTTAGCAAGCCCATTAGTTTAAGACCAAAATCCAAGATATTTGAAATAACGTAGAAAATTTAACGCATCTTTTCTCTTTTTCCTTCTAGTAGTTTTGTATTGTCCCTCTTACATCCCTCAATGACACATTCTCTCAAGAAATGGAAGGTAAATATTTTTTTTTTTCCCTAAATTATAATGCTCAAGAAATTGGTACTTTCAAAATTGTAAACGTGTAAAACACAAGTGGCTAACATGTTCTTGTAATTAGAATGTGCCATATTAAGAATGACATTATGTGATAATTGTAGGAGCATTTGAATGTTGACGCGACAATTTCAAAAAAGAAATCAAGTAAACTATTAAATCTTACCACAACTTTCGTTTTCAATGTTTGTTTTGGTGTTTTAGACGTATTAACGATGGTATAATTGAAGAAAAGGATGTTGGATTAATGTTTAGGTTGATGATATTAGATAAAGAAAATTTTGTGTGTTTTTTTGATGTTTTAGAACAAGAAACAATGTAATTGTGTAAGTTTTTTGTCGGAAGAAATCTAAGTTCAAATGGTATGGAAGAGTTACATTGAAGGAAAGGTATAAGTTCCTTTCGTCCAGGCAAACATGACTTGAACACGACTTGAAGATGACTCATGTTTAAGCTCGTGTTAATCTTTTGTTTTGAACACGACTTAAACATGACCCATGTTTGAACGCGTGTTATTCACATGATTTTTAACATGGCTATATTCAGCCTATGTTCAGCATCACTTCTTTAAATTCATGTTTTTTTGGTCATAAGCTCTTCAAACTTGTTCAACCCTTTCTTAAAAATTTTAATGATACTCTAAGACCTAGAGCCTAGACATTCTTAAAATAATTACCAATTTCTTATTTTTAATTAATATTTTTATTTTTTTTTTATACTAAGGATAGTGTAAAAGCAAAAACTATATAAACTGTAACCTACGGGTAAATTTAAAAGTATAAACAATTCTAAATACTCTAATTGTGTGGTGACTTAGGTTTAGAGGGCTTTTAGAGTTCAAGAAAATGCTTAAACAAAAACTACGCTTTCGTAAGATACAAAATGAAATGAACTTAAAGTACTATTGGCCATAATAATTGCTTGCTATATGTGTGTGTCTGCTGTTAGTAGGTTGGGAATACCTATGCTATTAATGCTGCATCTCGATAATCATTGTGTGATGTGGAGTCGTGTTTAAGGAAAACAAAAAATATTAACTTTTAAAAAAAAAAATTTTTTTGTAATTTTTTTTAAATTTGAAGAAGAAGAATAAAGAGAGAGAGAAAGAGAGAAAAGGAAAAAAAAAAAAAAAAAACAGAAAAACCAACGTGGATAGGAAAAAATAATATTTTAGTTGAGGTCTGTTTGTCACGTTAGCGAAGAAACAAAAAAATGAACGAATTCTATCCAAACGTACTTTAAGTGAAATTTTAAAAAAATTTAGGTACTTTTAGTAAAATTTTAAAAAAGTTAAGGTATTTTCTTGGAGTGAAATTTTTTTTAGATACATTTTTATTACAATCTAAAAAGTACAAGTGTCGTTAGTGAAACTTACCTTGGAATGGAGGCTATCGTTTTATCGATAACAAAAAAAATTTCTAGAAATGAAAAATATTACATTTGCCTGTATTCAATGTTTCATCTTCCGTATTTAACAATGTATGATTAGATGTTGGGACATATTAACCAATAATTCACAGGCATTGGGAGGAAAAAGAAGAAGGTGAAAAAAAAAAGAAAAAAGCCCCTGCTCTGGAATCTTATGTGCAGTAATGTATTATTTAGAAACCCAATTTAGTGGCTTGGAATCAACTATGAACTATTTCAATACAACCAGGAAAAACAACTAATAAATACAACCAAATATAGATATTTAATTATCTCTTTATTCAAGCTTTTTCCACGAAAAACTAAAATAAAATAAAAGTTATAAACATGGTATTTAGAACCAATTTCAAAGCTCTCCCTTATTGCACATGTAACATGAAACTTGTATGAAAATTCATAGCACAAATTACCATGTTGTCATTTTGTCTGCTGTTTGTCATCTTTCTGGAAGGACCAGTTTATGAACTCGATGTGCTTGATCCTCCAGATGAGATCGCTTGTGTGGAAGGTGGTGGTGGTGGAAGCTTCATGCTCTCATACCCTGCATTGTCCATGGTTGTCATTGTCAGTTCCAGAGCAATGCTTCTGGCATCACCTTGTGACTCTTCTGACTCCACTTTGCTGGGAAAAACTCATGCAAACAGCACACTGACACTGTCCTGCCTTCTATTATATCGTTTAGTGCAATAGCAACCTGCAATAATATTGAAAATGGCTATCAGGCCATATGAGTTGCAACACAATGCTAGTTCTTTCCTTTTGTTGCCTGTCATGGATGTGTGATGACCTAGATTCATCCGGGGAACATAGACATTGTAGCATTGTTTATACGTAAGGGAAGAGTATATTCTTTTATCACTAATATAACTATTCTAGACATAGTGATTTGCTGCTCCATACCGGTGGTTTTTTCACCCTGTGTTCATTTGAGTTTCATTTGTGAACTGTTTGTGTTGTATTCTTGCTTTCTCTATTCTTTTCTTTGTTATTGGTTTACTTACATAGTAAACAACTCATCTGTTTAAAACTACCATATTGGCATTGTGCTGATGGACTTGTACAGAAGGTGGATACATGTGCATGCCTTTGTATGTGCTGACGCATAACTATTATTGAAACATGTGAAATGGATCACGGAATTCTGGAGACAAGTTTGTAAAATTATAAGGTTGAGTTAGAGATTGTCTGACATACCTGATTCATTGATAATCTCTTCTGTGGATACCTGTTCAGACATCTTTCTGCTATTAGAACCATCCAATAAAGCTGATGGAAATCAAGTGCATCAGCTATCCTTTGATCAATTAAATCAAGGTAGTTCCTCTCTTTCAACAATGGTTGTGCCTGTGAAATGAGATAAAGCTATCATTAGAGGAAAGTTACATCTGTTACATGGTAGACCACATTCTCATTATATTATTCACATGGAATAAAATGCCATGAGCAGGACATAAACCAATGTAGCCAAGATAGAATAGTCTTGTGTGCAAACTTGAGCTTGATCAAGCTTAGACTTTTAAGCTCAAACTTGACTTGAGTTGGCATTTAACAAATTTGAACATGACTTTTTTAAGCTTGTTTTATTTTGAAAACATGTTTTTCTTCTAATTTAAATAATATTGATGTTTAAATTTGGATTGAACTTGAGTTACACTTAAGCTTGGCATGACCTTAATTAAGTTTGCAAACTCATCAAGCCAAACATTACGAAGTTCATGTTAATCTCAATAAACTACTCAAACAGGTTGAGCTCAAGCTTGATTCCAATGTAGTTTGATAAAACTCGAGTAAATATAAAGATGAACTTAAGTAGCATTTGAATAGATTTACATCCCCTTCCCCTCAAATATACTAAGACTGATATTCCCCCCAGTGCAATATTAAGTCAATCTTTTGGGATATGATGGTCTTTGAAAGTCACTCCATCACCTATTTTGAATCTAAACACTAAGATACCAAATTTCCAGAAAATCCAAAATCAGATGATGCGTTTGCCTTGGGAAAATAATACGTTGCTTACTAATGAATTTGAGGATAAATTTTTTGATATCAATATTTTCAAGATATGTAAGTATGCTATTTTGAGAATCAAAGAGTATAATGTGGTTTTGTTATGGTGTCTTACCCATCCTACTAGATTTCTTCCTCCTAGTGCTCTGTCTGTAGTCTTCAGTCCTGTGATCAACTGTAATAGCACAACGCCGAAGGAGTAGACATCGGTTTTGGTGGACACTTCCCCACACTCCACATATTCAGGAGCCAAGTATCCAATGGTTCCAACTAGCCTTGTCTCTGATGACATTTCTTTATCCTCGTATTGTGTTTTTGCAAGCCCGAAATCTCCTAGCTGATGACATGCTTCAAACACATTAGAACATGCTCATGGTAAATTGAGATGTTAAATAAAATAAAAGTTCATCCTATATCTACGGGTTTAACTTTTAGATCAATTGGCCATGGATCTAAATTCAATACTCTTAATATTTGATAGTATTATATAGAGGGTTAAATTTCATTATTTTGAGTAATTCTTACCAGTGCTTCATAATCATGTGTTACAAGGATGTTGTTGGGTCTCATGTCTCTATGGATTATGCTTATAGCATGTAGGTAATTTAAGCCTTTCGCCGCCCCCAATGCAATTTTCATCCTCTTCCCAAGTGAGATCCTACGAGAGTACTCTGCATGATGAATGATGTCTTTTTAATGCTGCTGAACAGTAAAGTTTTAATGATAGGATTGTATTTTCTGATTTCTTGACAGATAAATTACATGCTAGGTGAAATCATTTTATACTTACTTGATAGGTGATGATCAAGGGACCCATTACATACATATTCATACACAAGCAGCCTGTGGTTTCCTTCAGAGCATGATCCCAGTAGCATTATTAAGTTCTCATGTCTAGCCTTGCAAAGTACATTAACTTCGGATTTGAACGCCTTTTCTCCTTGAGAACTTTTATTTATGTGTAGTTTGACTGCAATCCTGATCCCATTCATTTCTCCTCTAAAGACGCAACCGAAACCGCCTTCTGCTAGGAAGTTCTGGGGTTAAATCCCTCTGTCGCTGCTTGGAGCTCAGCATAAGTGAAGTCTCTCGTCCAACCAATGTTGGACGTCTGTTTTTACAGATTGTGCAAATGAAATTTCTAAATACTTCAGTCATTTTGGAAATTTCTATCTTGTCATTGTTGTATTTTGAAGAGAGCTCCCATTACTTTCCTGTTCTGTAGTTTCTTCACATTGAAATTGCATAGGGAAGTGCTTTGTGTCGGTGTAGCAAGAACTTGAGGCTTCTGCACCATCTTGGGCCAAACCTATGTCTGTAACAAATTGCTCACTTGATGAGGATTTAGTAGCTGTCGATTTCCTGTAAGCGTATGATGACTGATCTGCAGCATCATTGCCACTTTTTAACTTGCCATCCGGAGACTCTGAAACAACAGGGAGTTACTTTGATGCCAATTGTTATCAATATATTTAGATACATAATCAGCCAAAGGTGTAAGTCTATTAGGTCTTGTGATTTTGGAAACACAATCAGCTAAACAACAGGGCCTGTTTTTTTCATCTGTTATTTGTCTATCATTAATATGTATTTGATCCATATGTGATTCATGTGTATCATGTTTATGATGTGTATTTTTCTAAATTTTATATCTTTGAAATCTTTCCAAACATCTGATTTAGTTTCGGTCAAAATGATATTCAAAATCACACTAAATTGGTAGATTTAACTGGATAGATCTTATTTGTGATACATTATTTACTCTCTTTGTTTTGCCTTAGACCTCCTGCTTTTTTTCCTGTTTAGCTGCTTCTAGGTGATGAAAATGATTCAAATGCAAGCATGGCATAGACAGCATGGACTGCTTAGCATAACGATAGTTTACAAGAAGATATAGATGGGGGAAGGAGGGGGAGGGGGGAGAGAGAGAGAGAGATGCAAGTAATAAATGAATAATTCATACCATCTCTATGGACTCAAACTTACTATAACCATTTTCCTAAAAGCTTAAACTTGTTAATATAGAGCATAGAAAATCTATGATATAACACCCCCTAACATATAGGTCATAGTTTTGATTGAGACCTATCAAGTAAATGATTCAATTAGACGAAGTTAAAATAAGTATCCTTAGTTCCTCCCTATTTGCCTAACCTTTCTACTGTGAGATTGTTGTGCCCCATACAGCACCTCACAATTTCCTGTCTAAATATCAACCTTGTCGTAATTTAATTGAGCCAATACATGCATAATCTCTTCACATATAACATGGAAGCAGCAAAGCGTTTTTTGCTATTTTCGAGGCACAAAACTAGGACTTCCCATCAGTTGAATGTCTCGTACTTCTCTGACAACTTTTGCTGATGTCGATTGGGTCAGATGTGTTGATGCTTTTTAGGAAACAATAGGTGATGCAATCAATCTGGTCGCAATCTTATTTCCTGGAGATCCAGGAAGTAACCAACAATGTTTCACAGCTCAATTAAGGCTGAATATCGTGCTCTTGTCTACGTCTTTGTAGAGTCTACTTGAATATGCTAACTTGCTTGTGAACTTGGAGTCCCCATTCAATGTACTATTATTCTTTGTTATGATAATCTTGGTGCAGTCTACTTGCTAGCTAATCTGGGATGCAATCTCTTTTCCTGTAGATCCAGTTTCAATCAATAATGTCTCAAAACTCTACGGAGGTTGAATATCGTTTTCTTACTAATGCCATTGCAGAGTCCACTTGGATGTGCAACTTACTCATGAACTTGGAGTCCCCATCGAATGCCCCATCATTTGCTGTTGTGATAATTTTAGTGCGGTTTACATGGTAGTTAATCTTGTTTAGTATGGTTGCAACAAGCAATATGGTTATCACTTTGTTCGAGAAATGATTTCTACTCGCCATATTCTCGTTCGATACATACCTACACGGCTTCAAAGTTCTAATGTCCTCCCCATGAGTGTATCATGATCAACATATATTGATCATTACTCCAATCTCACATTAACTCATGCACCATTTATATAATGAAGATAATGGTTCTCATTATATCTACTCATGCGACATCTTAGAGTAGGAGTTTTAACTTCAAATCCCCACATCATTGGTTGACCTCATCTAATTAAATTGTCTACTTAATGGGTCCCATCCTCACTCAAAGTCTCGCCATACTTAATGGGTCCCACTTTTAATCAAAGTCTCGACCAATAAGTAAGGTTGAGTATCCAATGATAAAAATCTGTGTAAGTTACGTGCAGGTAGGCAATTGAATACTTACTCCTTGGAGAAAGTTCTCCCTCGGTGCTGCCTGGATCATATCTCATACTTCACTTGGCCTGAAGATTTCCTACTTTCTGCAGACTTCCTTCCAATACTAATTCTGACGTTCGCAGGTTTCTTTGGCCCTCGCAGATCTTCAATTATATAATTGCTTTTTATCCTAGAAATTCTGCATGCAAGTCTATCCATGAGGAATTTCTCATCTTTCTTCATCTTCCTGCATGAAAGGAAGTCTTAAATATGAATCTGATGGAACATTAGTAATAGCAACACCTATTTAACCATTTAGGCAAAGACAGGCGGGTGGTGAATCTAAAACTCGACTTGATATTCAATTCGAGACTGTGACCTATGACCTATGACATCATGCGAATTTGATTAAGTCTATATGATTGGCCTTGTAAAAATCCATTTAGGTCACATCCCACGACTACAGAAAAGTCATTCCTGAAATCGCTGAAGGATATCTTTCTGCAAGTAGAATTTAACATCTAAATGTTGCCAACTGCTCAGTATAAATGACTGCAGGTTTTGTATGGTTTTACTGTAATTTATAAAACTTAATTCGAAAATGCCTTATTTGTCAAACATATTCCATAAATAATCCACTAAAAGCACATTCAGTGCGTGTGTTAAAAATTAACACTAAAAATGCACTCACTGAATGCATTTACATGGGCTTAATTTTTTTTTAAATGGGATTGGATGCATTCACTGTATACACCCGAAGTGTTGATTGCCAGATTACATATGTGAGAGAGTATGAGAAATTTGAAGATAGAAACCATTAGCTGGGTTCAGGCTGAAGCTGATAAAACTATTCAGGAAGGAGAAGATGTTGACATCAGTGAAGTTGAGAAATTAAAAGAAGAAGAAAAGCCAATCATGTATGAGCAAATAATTGTAAGTTAATTTTATGGGCTAGATGGAATTAACGGATTTACTTGTCGCAGACACCTGCCCCATGTATGAGGTGCTACCGCATTGGCAGGAAAGCAAAAAAATTCATCCAGCAGATCGAAAACTTTCGTACTGCAACCACTCGAAAATTATGGGGTTGGTTTACTAGGGGAGGAGGCACGGGTGAATCCTGGCACAATTTTGTCAAACGAAGGCCTGTGAGCTACCATCAGAGTGCCTGTTGTGAATGAAGTCACACGTGTTCTGGAGGATGACAACAGCCAGCATAAAGTACATGTAAAAAGGCTTCAAGCATATTCACTGAAAGCGGCATCCCATTTAAAAAAAAAAAAAAAATTAAACACATGAACACACGCACTAAATGCTTTTTTGATGGATTATATATGGAATACGTTTGATAAGTATCATATTTTCAGATTAAGTTTATTAAAGTACTGTAGAACTGTACAAAACCCAAATGACTACTGATAAAATAAGACAGTTCCATTTCTTCATTACTCCTTTATTATGGAATTTCAATTTTTTTTTAACAAATTCCCTTAAATTGATGACTTTAGCGCTCAATGACATAAACATCTTATTTCTCATCTTCAATAAGAATTTCGTATGCATAATATTTGCATAATTGCTATTGCTATCTGGGGAGAGAAAGATATTGAAACTAACACTGACTTTAGAATTTTCAACATCTTTAAGATTTTCAATGGAAAACCTTGGTGGGGCGACCAACCTATCAAGTATCACCCATGTAGCTTGAACGCTCTTGGCTGTTTCTAAGGCAGCACATTTTAGAGAAGTAGCTGCTCGCACTTTTATCTGGTAATCAATCTGAAACATTTTATTCACAAAATTGTGTTAGTTGGATGACATAAAGTATGTTGTTGAGAATATTCAGAATGTTTAATGTGCACATTAGTAGGTGCAAAGGCAAATGGGAGATCGAAATACTTTTTACGTACTAGTTGTCTATCCTCACATTATTGATGGTTTGATACTACTGATCAATGTTAACCAAAAGATATATAAAATGCATCTGACATAACAAACATAGACTTTTTAGAATACTCAATTGTGGATCTAAAAATTGGCGTAATAGTAAGAGATAATGTGTTTGAACTCTTGCACACTCATTTCACTCTTATTTGTCAAAGGTACCACACTAACGAACATTATTGACCAAAAAAATGTAAGAACCACACTAGATTTAGTTGGTTTTAGCCTTTTAGTTTGCTGGTATTGATTTTTGTTCATGATAGTGTCATAACTATTTAATCTAAGTGTTTAAACTTATAGATAAGGTGTGGGCATTATAGTTATCACATAACACTCCTTTCTCTCTTATGGGTTAAGGCTTTGACTAATGCCCATCAAGTGGTAAACAGGGTTGTAACAAATGTGTATTGATTTGAATTTATGACCTTCTACTTTGATACCATGTTTAGGTTAACACTATAACCATCTAATCTAAAAGTTTAAGTTTGTAGATATGGTGTGAGCATTATATTTATCATATAACAATTTTAAATTTATCCGTCAAACATTCAATGGTGTCAAAAGACTTTATATTATTTACAAATGTGTCATTAATTGATTCATAGAGATATGCATAGCATACATGGAAGTTGGTATGAACTACTCTTGAAACTAATGTGTTTCTAGTAATTTCCTAATTGAACTTTGAATGGAACTGTGTCATAGTATCATATGAAACTAGGTATTGTACTCATAAAAAAGAATTACGATCTAGGATAAACTTGTTTAAACAGAGATCTCTCTTTAGGGCTCAATTAAAGAGAGAACCTCAAATCTCTTTAGGGAATTTGATTATTTTTGTATTATTATTAACTAGACTATTGACTACTTTTATTGGACATTATCACAATTAAGAATGAGGAGGTAAGGCTAGGAGGGTATGAAGCATTTAATGGTACCATACCCTATAGGATATAGGATGTTAATTCTTCTATCTGGAGCTTACTGGGTAGCATCTTGTACCCATACTGTACTTTGTAGGGTATAAGTATGTTATGGAACCTGTCATTTTTTATGAAATCTTTTATTTCTTTTTCCCTTTTTTAAGATTCAAGTTTATAGTAGTATATATAATTTCATTTAGTATGTAAAATTATCTTATTTTTTATATTTACAATAAACAGCTAATTAAAAGTAATTTAAAAAGTAATTATTAATTTCTCAAGTTCTATAACATGAGGAATTTATTTATATGTGAAAATTAAAACCTGTAGTTTTGTTTAATTGAAGAAAAAAAAAAGGAAAAATAACAAAAACGGAAAAGAATAAATATATTTACCAAAAATTCATTAAAAGATTTGTATTTTAATTTAATTAGCCTTGTATAATAATAAAATATTTTTTAAGTTAAGTAATTAAAGAAATGTAGTATTATTAAAAACTAAATAATTAAGACAACAAAGAAGTACCGCTATCCTAAATGATATTTATATCAACAAAAAAATTATTTAGAATAAATAATACTATTTTACTATTAATAACGTGATATTATTTTATCCAATTTTCATATGGTGGGTATAGAGTATCGGAACTATATATAGATTCCAGTGTGAGTATAGGGTATGAAAAGTTTATACCTGTACCTTCCTTGTGGTAATAGATTCCGGAAATTTTGTATCAAGAACTTTCTCATTGATTTTTAATACTTACCTGAAACCTACCCAGTCGACAGTACTTAAGTGGATATCCTGTACGATAGGCTATTCGCTCACCCATAATCACAATACATATACAGGTTCTTTGTTATAAGAAGGGTACGTAAGAGTGGAATTTCTATTGCAAGAGTTTTAGTACCTTCTAAGCAATGTATCAGAGTGAGAAGGCAATGCAGAAACTGATAGAAGAAGAGAGGCTACTGCATTACGCATTCAAAATTGGTATTTTGATCAGGCAGTCTCATGGCTAAATAACCACAACTTTATGGTTTGCTATTAATTATGAAAAAGCTAAGAAAAAGAATCATATTTCAATCTTAGTAGATATGAGACCGGGTCTTGACCTTTGCTAACTCAAACTGCTGTAATATCTGATTAAGTTGTTTGTTGCTCATGTATTCGTCCCTCTTCCGCATAATTTCTTCCTTGATCATTTTCTGACTTGCTCCAAATATTGAGTATGGTTCAACCTTGACCTTGTATCCTACTGTAAAAAGAGAAAAAGGCAAAGGTGTTGAGTATAATAAGAGGAGCAAGGAAGTAATGGCAAGCATTTGTGGATCTTTCTTCCTTTGTTATTTCTTTGCAACTTCTACTTTATGCTGGATGTACCGGATCATCTAGTTAGAAGGAAAAATGGCATGAATGCTCACGAAATTTTCACCATTCAAAAATAACATACTATGATTAGTAACATGTTGGAGAACTCGTAGAACAATAAGCTTGTCTCCAGGCTTAAGTGGTAGGCGATGTGCTGCTAATTTGATTGCACTCAGGTTAATATCTCTAGAACCATCTTCAATCACCACCACTCTCTGAGCTTCGGAAGACATTGTGCTTCTACTTCTGCAACAACATGCAAAAAGGCGGCTATGAAAAGATAAAAAAATATCCACAGATTTTAGAAGCTAGTCAAAACATTTTCATACTAAGTCTTGTCAATGAGTAGTTAACTTGTTACCTAATAAACTTAAGTAAATCAGCAAGTAGCAACTATTTTGATTCCATTCAATTTAATTTGTATAAGATTAAGATGAAGATGGTATGAGAGTCGATGATGTTACAAAAGAATTTTCTGTAGTGGAAAAAAGTTGAACTAATGAAAAACCGGTTTTCTGAGTCTTGTTGCACAAAAAAGATGGAAGGAAAGCTGAATATGGAGGTGTTGAGTGAATTTAAAGAAGGATTATGGAATTGATCAAGTTTGAGGAAGAAATCCAATCGTGTCATTTTCTACATTGATAATAACAAAGCCAGCAAGATGGTCGTTTTCTTGTTATCTATTTATCTATAAGGCAGGTGAAAGTTTCAAGACTAGATAAAGATGTCTACAAGGACGAAGAAACTGTATGAGGTAATGCTTTTTGGGAAACTGGTTTTTTATACCTCCATACGTCCTTGTAGGTGGCTTTCACTTTTGTCCATTGTAATGGAAATCTTAGAAGATTACATTTTAAGCTGGTGTTCTGTGCTTGCCATTTTATGCCTCTGTATCCTGTGTTTTTTGAGAAAGCAGCAGGAATTATGTAATGATTTTTCTACTTAGCATTAAGTTTGTTTTGTGTTACCTTGTTTATAGATGGGTAAACATATAGAAAAGACAAGGAAAAGGAAATAGAGAATAGGGTATACAAATTTTATGTAGTTAATCCCAAGTATTGAGTAAGAGTACAATGGTAAGATTGAATAGATCCACTAATATGATAGTATGATTGTAACAATCCTCACCATTTTATAGAACATCAGTTAAAAATCAAGTGTTGGCACCCACACAACTTTTGGTTGCACTTTCTAATGTACATTACAATTTATATAGGGTGATGGGCTTGAAGTGTTAAAGTCACAGCCACCTTAACATAGTATTACATTATATATAATTTAATACAAAATTAAAGCATAATTGAATTGTAATTATATTTCCCATCAAACTTGAGCGTATATATCACATACTCCTAACTTGGTTCATATATGATTCACTCAAACCCCTGGAAGTGACTTAATAAATAAGTTAGCAAGTTGGTCTTTTGATTTCACGTAATTAGTATTAATCTCCTTATTTAATAGTTTCTCACAAAGAACGTAATAGCCTATCTTAATATGCTTGGTGTGCTTGTAGTTGTAACTGAGGAAACTCAAGTTCTTCTAATAAATGCTTAAGCCAAAGCAATTCACAAGTAATACATGTCATTGGCCTGTATTTAGATTTTGCACTTGATCTTACTACCATAGTTTTCTCTTATTCTTCCATGAAACCCTTCCACCACACTATATCTTGAGGTTGATTTCCTATCTAAAAGTAATCCTATCCAATCAGCATTTGTATACCAACAACATAAACATGCCTATGATCCTCATACAAAATATTTTAACTTGGAGATCCTTTGAGATAATGTACAACCTCCACACACAATCTGATTTCCTATCCAATGGTGATCCTATCTAATCAACATTTGTATACCTAACAACATACACGTATAATGTGAAATACAAATCATAGCCTTTTAATGACTTGTACAAGATGAGCAATGAATTAACTTACAACACTAACTACAAATGATGTATTAGAATGTATAAAAGTAGTATAATTGTTGAAGAAACAATACAAAATACAATAATTCATTTCATTATTTTAGATAAACAGAAAATACACATAAGAGCCCATTATATAGGCATCTCAAACATAATGTTGGGATAGGTACTACCAAACACCTATTAATTACAGCAATAAGGTTACCTATTGTATTTAGACTAAAAATATTGAGATTATGAGTCAACACATACGAAATATGTTTAGATTTCCCACACTCCCCCTCAGTTGAGGAAGTGATATCTATCATTCCTAGCTTGCTTGAAATCTCTATGAAGATTTTCCTTGCCACCGCTTGGTAAGAATATTTGCTTCTTGGTGAAAGAAGGAATATACTGTAGCTTTATTCTTCCATTCTCAATCTCTGATATTATGTGTGTGGGTATGATTTCGGATGCAACGATCATGTGCATTCCGTGTGACTATCGTGCTACATGTGACCTAGAGAAACAACACATGAGAGAATCGTGTAGGGAGGAGGAATAGACAGTCTTAATAGGCTCTAACACACGCGTAATAAGTGAGGAATCTCAAAAAGCATCAACCTCACTAGATACCACGAATATCATGTGCGTTCTTGAGTTAGTCAAGTAATCAATCCACAAAGAATGGAAATCCGCAACGGCATTTGTCTAAGATTTCACCTATCCAAATGAGGTAAGGACTAAGAGTATTTATAAAGAATCTAGCTGTCGATGTCGTCCGTCAGATGAGACCGACAACCAACGGCTAGAATGAGTCCTCATTATGGATATGAATGTGGGCTACCTTGTAGACCTAGGCCTATTAAGGCTTTCATTTGTAATGTGTGTGAGCCAATTTGAGAAAGGTTGGAATTGGGTAAGATAATTCCAGCAGTTCCTACTCTAAGCCTTCCATGCCAATTCTCCCATGATCATCCCAAAGAGCTTGGCTACTCTCTAAGCCTTGTCACATTAGCCTAGAGAGTTAAATCCAGATAAAATTAGGCTCAATACCTTCATAACAAAATCCATGCCTACATTATGAAATCTTGGTCAAATGAACATATTTCATGCATTCGTGTTGAACTTGGTTCTTCACAATGCTTAGGGCGATCGGCTATCACAGTATAACTGTATATCTGAAACTTCAACTTCTAAATCCTTTAACAATCTTTGGATCCAAATTACTTCACATATTCCTTGACTAATCACCCTATATTTAGCTTCAGCATTATTCTAGCGAGTACTGATTGTTTTTTACTTTCCAAGTCACAAGATTGCCCTATTGTTTTGTGCAATAACCAGATGTTGATTTGCTATCACATATGTCACCACCCTAAACAGCATCTACAAAGGCTTTGAGATTTTTTGTTTTCTGTCTTCTGAATGAGGAGAACCTTACCTGGAGTTCCGTTAAGGTATTCAAAATGTGATTTACTTCATTTAAGTGACGTCTAGTAGGAGCATGCATAACCTGGCTTACTAGGTTGATAGAATAAGCAAGATCAGGTCGAGTAAGGATGAAGTAAATCAATCTCCCAACTAGTCTTTGATATTGTCCTTTATCTACTGGATGATCTTCTTTTGGTGCACATGGTTTCCAGTTTTGTGGTAAAAGAGTACTAGTTGGCTTGCAACCCAACCTACCTGTTTCCTTTAGTAAATCCATTACATATTTCCTTTGGCTGATGAAAATACCTTGCTTACTCCTAGCTACTTCCATCCTTAAAAAGAACTTTAATTCTCCAAATCTCCAAGTTTTATGATTTCAAGTTCTTACTTGATTTTTCTCCTTCAGCTGGGTAATTTCTTCAAAGTCTTCTCCCATTATAATTATGTCATCTACCTATACAATTAAGAAGATTTCAAACCATTGGCTCCAATTTTAATAAACAATGTATGTTCGGCCCCACTTTATTTATATCCCGATTGAATTAAAGTATCCTTAAATTTTTTAAACCATGTCCTAGGAGATTGTTTTAGCGTATATAGAGATTTATTCAACTCACATACTTTGCTTCCATAGTAAATCCTAGTGGCATTTTCATATAAATCTCCTCTTCTAAGTTACCATTAAGAAAGGCATTTTTCACATCCAAATAATGTAATTGCAATCTAAATTTGTTGCAAGAGATAATATCACTCGAATGAAATTTAATTTTGCAATAGGGGCTAGCGTTTCTTCATAATCTATGCCATATGGCTGTGTATAGCCTTGGGTAACCAATATTGCTTTATATCTCTTAATACTCCAGTCTGATTTGTGCTTAATGCTAAATACTCATTCGCTTCCAACGGCTTTCTTCCCAATTAATAGATCTACAACATCCCATGTTTTATTTTGATATAAAGCACTCATTTCTTAGTACTGCCTCTCTCCCTTGAGGCTTTTCCATTGTATGTAAAATATGCTTTGAAACAATTTCCTCATAAACTCTCGCTAAAGTAGCTTTATAGTCAAAAGATAGCCTTGAATAAGTTACATAGTTAGAAATTAGATACCTGGCATATCCTTTTGCACATTCCTTCTTTCTTTTCTCAATGCAATCAGTAGATTTTTTCCTTCTCTTCTTATGCTTTATCTTGGGTTTCATCCTCAATCATGGGTTGGACCAATATCTTGGGGAGAGGTGCTGGCTCGTGCAAGGATAATTTAGGCCTTTGGGAGTATACTTAAAGAGAGGGCTGATCTGAAATACCTTCTAATGGTGGTAAAGACAATGGCTCAGGGCTATTGTTTGACTGCTGTGGAATGTCTGGAGAAGACTTACTGCCTTTACTCTTACAATCTGAGCTAGGTTCATTTGATACATCTATACTAAACCATTTACTGTTTTAGGTTCCTGTGACCTTAAGGATTTACTTGTAGGATTGTGTATAGATTGGTAGTCAAGTAAAAGGCACAAATCTTTTTGTTTAAACGGTCCTATGAACTCCCCTTAGATAGTTGTGCTGAAATATGGTTGATTCTCAAACCACACGACATCGGCAGTGACAAAATCTCTTTTTGTAGAAGCATGGTAGCACTGTAT
This sequence comes from Combretum micranthum, assembly GCA_024138025.1. NCBI lineage: Eukaryota > Viridiplantae > Streptophyta > Magnoliopsida > Myrtales > Combretaceae > Combretum > Combretum micranthum. Next base: position 784,010 of record JAMXBD010000605.1, read on the forward strand.
CCTTTTTGAGAAGGAGAATAGCCAATGAAAACACATCTGAGAGCTCTTGAATCAAGTTTGTGTTTGTTCGGTGCAGCCAAAGACTTTTGGAGAAAAGGAATTTAGAAGATGAACTTTGGGATGATACTCAATTAGAACTCTTAAAGGTGTTCGAAAATTTAAGACTTTAGGTGGAACTCTATTTTCCAAATAAGTAGCAGTTAACACATCTTCACGCTAGAGATAGTTTGAAATAGAATATTCAAACATCATACCTGGCAATTTCAAGGAGATGTTTATTCTTGTGTTTAGCGACTCCATTTTGTTGAGGGATATATGCACATGAACTTTGGTGAATTATTCCACTATCTCTAAGATATGATTCAAACTCATTAGAGAAATACTCCTTCCTATTGTCAATCCTAAGTATTTGAATAGTTTCTTGAAACATATTAGAGATAAATTTGTGAAAGTTTATGAAGACTTGACAAATTTCAGATTTCTCTTAAAAAGAAAAACCCAACAAACACGAGAATGATCATCAATAAACGTTGCAAACCATTTATGATCAGTATGTGTTAAGATGCGAGATGGCCTCCAGATATTGCTGTAAATTAATTAAAATGGTTTAGATGGTTTATAAGGTCGGATGTGGTAAGAATTCTTCGATAGTTTAGCCATGGTGCAAGATTCACAATGAAAATCTCCAACTCTTTTATTTTTTTAATAAATTAGGATACAAGTGACTCAAATACATAAAATTAGCATGTCCAAGGTGTTTATGCCATAGCAACACATTTGACTCACTTGAAATAGACACAAGAGAACTAGACTCTAGTTTGTTTTTGACACAAGAACCTACCCCGTTATATGGTAGAGGTTATTACTTACCCTAGCACTGCCAATCATCTTCCTCGAAGATAGGTCCTGCAAAACACATCGATTAAAAGAGAAAATTACATGACATTTCAAATCTCTAGCCAATTTACTGACAGATCGTAAATTTTATTGAAGTTTAGGAACAAAAGAGTATCAGCAATATTAAATTATCTAAATTTACTATGCCCTTCCCTTTAGCTGTCATAAATTCACCATTAACTACTGAAATTTTTTTAGAACCATCACTGGAAGTAATTGACTCAAATAACTCGATGGTATTGCACATGTGGTCAAAGGCTCCACTGTCAATAATCCAACAATTATGTTTGGCATTTAAAGATCCAATAACAAAGCTACCTCTTTTCGCAATGGAAATTGAAGGATTTTCACTTTCATGACTTTGATTGGAGGAAACTTGCATTTGACCAAGAAGTTGTTGAACAAGAGCAATCTGATTAGAAGAGAAAGTCATACTAGAACTTGTGCTACACAATTGATTCTGATTTACTTCAGTCACCCATGCCCTTTTTGGAATCTGATTTCTATTTTCGCTAAGGCATCAAATTGTTAAGTCTACCATGTATCTTCCAGCAAGTTGGTCTAGTGTGGTTTGATCGCTAACAATGGTCACACCACTATTTCTCCTTGGGAAGAGTATCTTTTAATTTCTCCTCTGCTAGTGCTGATGTAGACATAGTAATTCTTGTGATCGGGGGGACATCATAACTCTTTGTCAACTTTCTTACCTTCTCACTTTAGTAAAAGCCTCTTTAAGACTAGGCAAGGCTGTTTTCCCAAAAGACCATCTCTTACTTCGGCAAGATCAGCATTTAGACCCTGCAAGAAATAAAAAATCCTATCCTTTTTGAGCATCTTCTATATTTGATGATGCCCTCATTGCATTTCCAATCAAATTCATAAAACATATCCATTTTTTGCCAGAGTTCCATTAGAATATTAAAATACTCAGTGACATTATATTACCTTGGTAGTTGTTCATAGTTTTGATCGGATTTCAAAACATTGAGAGGTATTCTCTAGATCTGAATAGATTTCTTGAAAACTCCCATATTTCTGAGCCGTTACATAAAACAAATACATCCTACCAATCTTAGGCTCTATCGAATTTCTGAGCCAAGCCATTACAAGCGAATTCAGCTCCTGAAACTTTGAATTCTTCGGAGCTCACATTTGGAATCTCGATGGTACCAGTCAAATACCCAGCTTTTCCATGTCCACGGAGTACTAATTTTACAGATTCGAACCATTCTCGAAAGTTGGCTCCATTTAATTTGTGTTGGGTAATTTGAAGATTGTGCTGATTTACTAAAGAGGTAATGGGATTCTGAGAGTTATTTCCGCTCTCATCACTTTGGTATGTTCCAAACTGAAGTTTTATTCTTGGGGATTGTTCTTGGTTGGTTTGAGTAGGGTCGTTCATAGTGTTTTAGTTTTTGTCGATATGGATCAACTGATGTTCTGATACCAAGAGAAAAAAAAAAGACAATAGAAAAATTCATTTTATTATTCTGCATTAACAAAAAAATACACATAGAGCACATTAGGAATCTCAAACATAATGTTGGGGTAGGTAATACCAAACACCCATTAATTACAACAACAAGGTTATCTATTGTATCTAGACTAAAATATTGAGCAATGTTTAGATTTCCCACAAATTGTGTTTACCAATTAACCTTCTATTATATCACTTTGTTTCATCTAGAATATATTTTTCATCAAGCAAGAGCTTAACATTAAGATCCATGGGCGAATAAGCTAATTTTACTTCGGTTATACCCATGTTTGACAATAACTTCGATTCCAAGCATATATTTCAAGTTGCTCATGTCCATAGTTTGAAATTTCTGCTAAAAAACTCCTTTGGTTTATAATTATCTTACAATTATATTATTGATATAACACAGACTGATATGATTGACACATATGAAGATCAAACTCAATCATTATTGAGCTAAATCCACCAAACCAAGCATATTCAAGATCACCATGAAGAAAGACATTCTTCGTCTAGTTGGTGCAGAGGCTAATGATGTGTAGTAGCAAAGAGATTAGAAGGCATACCAAAGTTATGTTAGCTATGAGTGAAAAAGTATCACAACGATCAACGCCATAAATTTAAGTATAGCTTTTAGCAATAAGACTGCCTTGAATGTATTATCAAGTAGGACTTGCACAGAAAATACCCAATGGCATCCAACCAACTGTAGATCTACCAGCAGAAAGAAGAGACACAAAACCCCACTATCATTATCACAGAACAGCTACCTAGCTAGGATGAGTTATAGCTTCTAGAATAGAGTTTGGAATGGAAATGGTGGATAATAATGCAACAAAATAGGCATAACATGGTGAGAGAAAAGAGAAAAGAGAAAAGAGTATGTAACAACGTTTGACAGAGGACGACGAATAGGAGGGCAAATGAAATGCTTACACCCCATCACGGTATTATATAATCTCTTTCAAGTATTGTGTATAATAATTCAAGTATTGTGTATAATAAGAGGATGCGTTTTGCGTTAGGTTTCGCTTGCCTCACCTCGGACGACTCAGGATTCAATCCAGCCCCAAGCGTACCTGGAGCTAATCTATTTACCGGATCCTTAGATTCGAGGTATGCCCGTCCGGCTGTCGTAAAGTTTCGTTGTTCGTTCCGTCGTCGACCCTATCTATGTTTCTACGATGGCCCAAGATTGGTTAAAGGTCAGTCTGCCCAGGAAAGCTAGAAAGCCAGTCTGGAGTTGGAGTAAGGTCATTAGGCTTAGGCGGGAAAGTCAGACCTCTTCCGCGCTCGTGGCCGGGTAGTGAGCAAGTTCTGCTAAAGCTAGACGAAATCAATAGACTTATCAAGCCTTGAAAAGTAAAAGAGCAGGCACTCGCACTCACTATAGGGGAGTTTCAAATAGATGACCTCTCCTACACCACTACCATTAGTTATAAATTATACCATTAACTGGGAAACGAAGAACTCTAAAGTGAGGCTTGTCTCTCAACTCTTCTACTATTCTATTCGCTAAGCCCAGGACCAGGACCTCATCTTCTCTTTAGATAGAACTAGAGCGGGCAAAGCCCTCTTTTTCAATCAATTAATTACTAGACTAGTTTGAACTCTTTTTCTTAAGCTCCCAACTAGGCTTTCCCTTTTTTTTTTTTTTTAAATCTATGTCAGTTCCGGTAAGAAAGGATAGATTCGATAGCAGCTCCTCCTTTTCTATATTCCGAATTACCAGGCCAATGCCCTTTTCCGACTCAGCGCAGAACAGGGATAATCGCCTGTTGTATCTTTCCTGACCTACTCATCGAAAGATGCCCACAATCGGATGCTAGTCTCTAAGTCCCTGCTTTAGCTGTGCCTTATCTTAGGCTTAGGGCATCTTTATAATTCTGAGCATCCATATAATATTGCTTATTTTATTCCCTTGCAAAGACAAAGACCAGATTTGTCCCGCCCTCCCTTCTGGGGATCGGACCGAATCACACTAAAACCAATCGTCATTCAAAAGAGAAAAGAGCGTATGATTTTCCATTTCAAGACCATTCAGTAATAGAGGATGTTGGGGAAGGACAGGCGCGCGGAAACTGCTCACCGGCGGGACGTAGCCATTGACCTTCATAGATAGGATTTCAGGTTCCTGTGAGAAAGAATCTATTCCTAGAAAGTCATAGCCCTCCCGACGCTTGCTGAATTAGATTAGAGGAAGAACCACGACATGGTGTCTATACAAGATCATCAACGTGTACAGTAATAGGATGCGATTGTGGAGCCCTTTTCTTAGTCACCTTTCGGAGTGGTTCTGCCTCTATTTGTTAAAGTCCATAGCAAAAATGAGAAAGGCATGACCGCGAGAGAAAACAAATGCAAATGAATTCGATTCCATGGGTGGAGGGTGAGAAAAGCAATAAAGCACAGTGCACGAGATGAATGAATTTATCTTAATTGGAAGACCAAGATCAGTGGAAAAGAGGACTTCAGTCCGATAGAGGAGTTGATAGAGGCTAAGAATCCTGTGGGAAATAAAGAGTTATTGAATATGAGGGAAATGAGAGGGTATGGTTTGTTGAAATTTCCGTCTTTATTGTGAGACATTATGCTCTAATTTGGATTAGGATATCAGTTGAGATCCTTTGCTGTTTCATCGAGAAACTTGGCTCCAAACGTGATCCATTTTCTGAACATGATCTAACCCACTATTCACGCAAGTAAATCTCGCATCCACGCCCTATCACGTTCAACAAACTCTGTGATGGGCAGAGTAATATATAAAAGAACGTGATGTTTTCTGTAAAGGTTCCTAAGCCTACTCTCTTAAAAATTACACCATCGAAGTGAGTGAGTAAGAGTTTAGAAGTGCCAGGTAGAAACTAAAGAGAAAATCAGGAACAAAACTCGGTTGAATCGTGTCTTACATTCATTTCGCAATGGCTGGAGGTATGTACAATTCTCGCTTCCGCTTCTATCTTATCTGTGTTCGTAAGGTTGCTGAACATGTTGATACGAATTCAAATGTCTAACATTTGGTATCAGAGCCGCTTGACGCCTCTGCCTTGCTCTATGATTAATTGATTCAAATCTGGTGTTACTTTTGACTCTCTGTTTTTCTGTTGTTTAAAATGGTTGAATCACCATTTTCTCCTATCTTATTTGTGTTTACTCATGAACGAATTTTTATTTTTGGAGTGCTATTTTTCGAGTATATATGGAGACAAAAATCTTTAGATGATGAGATTTTATTTTTCTTTTTCTTGTGTTTATGTGTTTGTTTTGGGTAATAATAATAATAATAAAAGGAGGAATCTCAAGGTTGAAGACGATACATATATGATACGTATATATGTGTTTTAACTTTAGACAATGTGGTCTGTCTGTTTCGGTCATCTAAAGTACTTTAAAGGATGTGGTTTAAAAACTTCCACGGTAGACGACTTGAATATACTTATATATATATATATATATATGGATTTATTGGAAACTCGGAAAAGAAACTGTGGGTTGCTCGTTGATTTAACTATATATATATTTATATATATTATAATCAATGTTGAAATTCAGAAACGTTGAATGTTCTCCCTGTTTGAATAATCTTGTTGGGGATTGGAATACTATTTCCTTTTTGCTATGACGATTGGCACTGGGCCCACTTATAATTTCTTAAAACCTCTGCAGCAACATCCTACTATTATTATTATTATTATGATGGTTGGGCTATATAATGAATTCCGTAACAACTGCACTCCTTTTGAATTTGCATTGCATTTCGGAAGAATGTCATCAAGTCCATAATACTAATTTTAATGTGTCTATTTTTTTTCAATTATTATCGTGACATTTAGTTAAATAATTTTACACATTAAAATTAGTTTGTATTGATTATCAAAGTAAATAAATTCTTGCTTGCTCTTTATGAATTTAATTACTAATATTATATGCTTATATTATTTATTTAGTTATGTGTATAATTTATGGTTTATCATTATACATGAAATTGTGATTAGATAATATAAGTGTGTTAGAATTAAGTTCATAGAATATTGCTTATAATTTTATGCAATAACTGAGCTTAAGAATTTAGTTAATGTTTAAGTGATCCATATAATTTAAATTAATTAGGGAGTAGCCACAGCATCTTTAATTAAAAATTATATATAAGGATGATTTAAGATCACATATGGAAATTAAACATTAGTTGTAATTAATTATATATATAATAGATCTTATCCTACAGGAATTTTTGTTATATTGTGTATGATTAATTAGGATAAAATATCAAATCATATTTTCTAATTTACCCACAGGGATTAGAAAAAAACATGATTTGATGGCTTTATCGTAAGACTTAAGATGAATCTAATTGAATTAAAACTTTAGCCACAGGCAAGTTTTATGTCACCAGATTCATATTTCAGCATGATTTTACATTGGTAAAACGTGTTCTATGTTAATTAGTCTCAAAATTTTGTAACATAAGTATGTATTTTTAATTATTGCAGCACTTCAACCGTCAATTACTCTGATATGCGATGTGATGTTCCCGAACTTAAAGGGGACAACTATAAAGTTTGGAAGGAGAGAATTCTCCTTCATTTGGGATGGATGGACATTGATTATGCCATAAGGAAAGAGGAGCCCCCTGCAATAACTGATACCAGCACTCCAGATGCAATAAGTCTTTATGAAAAATGGGAGCGATCCAATCGCTTGTCAGTTATGTTCATAAAGACTAAAATTTCTGCTGGTATAAGGGGCTCGTCGAGCAATATCAAAAGGTCAAAGATTTGCTAAAGGCCATTGATGAGCAATTTGCCACTTCAGACAAGGCAATGGCCAGCACCCTAATTATAGAGCTTTCGACTCTGAGGCTCACCGGCATTAAGGGTGTGCGTGATCACATCATGCGCATGAGGGACATTGCGGCCAATTGAAGGCATTGGAAGTTGAGTTGTCAGAATCCTTCCTAGTTCACTACATCCTTTGCACTTTACCTCAGCAATTGGCCCATTTAAGATATCTTATAACACACATAAGGATAAATGGTCAATCAATGAGTTATTGACCATGTGTGTTCAGGAAGAGGGCAACTACTTATGGAGGAAAAGGAAAGGGAAAAGGAAATGGTGAACTTAACTACTCATGGAAAGAGCAAAAGGAAAGATCAGGCCAAAGATAAAGGGAGAGGGAAAGGGAAAAGGGAAAATCCCTCCCGTAAAGGACATAAAGAAGGAGTCTGTGTGCTTCTTTGTAAAAGAAGGGACACATGAAGAAACAATGCTCCAAGTTCATGCAGTGGCTTGACAAGAAAGGTACTCAACTTTCACTTGTTTGTTATGAATCCAATATGATTGATGTTAATCATAACACATGGTGGATTGATTCTGGTTCTACAATTCATGTGACCAATTCATTGCAGGATTTAATAGACCTGCGGAAACCAGTGGGAAGTGAGTGTAACATCTATTCAGGCAATAAGATGTCCTCACATGTGAAAGCTGTTGGAACATGCAGTTTAGTTTTAAGTAGTGGTTACATTTTGAATTTGAAAAAGACATTTTATGTTCCTGGTTATTCCAGGAATTTAATTTCAGTTTCTAGACTTGTATCAGATGGTTATTCCTTTAACTTTTCAGACTCCATTTAATTTATTTTATAAATCTGATGTTATTGGATATGGTACTTTGTCTGATGGTCTTTTTCTTCTTAATTTGCGAAATGATGATAACCATACTATTATGCACGTTCATGAAAATGTTGGCACAAAACGATGTGTTGTGAATGAAGAATCTTCTATGTTGTGGCATCGAGATTAGGACATATCTCCATTGATAGAATTAAAAGGTTGGTGAATGATGGAGTACTTAGTACTTTAGATTTCACTGATTTTGAGACTTGTATAAGCTGTATTAAGGGAAAACAGACTAACAACTCAAAGAAGGGTGCCAAGAGGAGTTCTGAATTATTGGAAATCATACATACAGACATTTGTAGTCCAGATATGGATGCATATCGTGATAAGTACTTTGTCTCTTTCATAGATGATTACTCACGGTATATGTATCTCTACTTGCTTAACAACAAGAATGAAGCATTAGATGCTTTTAAGGTGTTTAAAGCTGAAGTAGAGAAACAATGTGGAAAACAAATTAAAATCGTGAGATCTGATAGAGGCGGAGAATATTATGGTAGATACACAGAGAGTGGACAAGCGACTGGTCCATTTGCGAGGTTTCTTCAAGAGAATGGGATTGTTGCCCAATACAGTTTACCTGGTTCTCCAGATCAAAATGGAGTAGCTGAAAGGAGAAACCGAACATTATTGGACATGGTACGGAGCATGCTTGCAAGCTCCAAGCTTCCTAACTCATTGTGGACTGAAGCTCTTAAAACGGCACGTATATATTGAACCGAGTTCCAACCAAGGCTGTCAAAAGGACGCCATTTGAGTTATTTAAAGGATGGAAACCGAGTTTGCGACATATACGCGTTTGGGGATGTCCGTCTGAAGTAAGAGTCTATAATCCACAAGAGAAGAAGTTGGACCCAAGGACTATTAGTGGATATTTCATTGGATATGCTAAAAGTCTAAGGGATATAGATTTTATTGTCCATCTCATAGCATTAGATTTGTGGAGTCAAGAAATGCAAAATTTCTTGAGAATGACTTGATTAGTGGGAGCGATCGATCTCAGAGCGTTGGTCCTGAGAAAGATCATACAAATGCTCGATGTACCACTTCAAGTAACGGACTGATCGTTGTTGTTAACAACACTCCTCCAGTTCAAAGGCGTGTTGAAGAACCAGTCCAGGAGGTACCACAAATTGTTGATTCTGATCCAGTAGATACTGAAGTTCAACAGATGTCTGAAGCTGTTGAACAACCGGCTGAACAACATGATCATATTTCTCAAGAGAATGTTGATGCAACATTAAGAAGATCTACTAGAGTAAGGAAATCAGCAATTCCTAGTGACTATGTTGTGTATCTGCAAGAGTCTGACTACAATATTGGAGCCGAAAATGATCCTGAGACGTTTTACAGGCTATGAGTTCTGAAAATTCGAACTTGTGGTATAGTGCCATGAAAGAAGAGATGGATTCGATGGCAAGTAATAGAGTCTGGAATCTCGTTAAGTTGCCTATGGTGTAAAAGCCATTGGATGCAAATGGGTCTTCAAAACAAAGAAAGACTCACAAGGCAACATTGAGAGACATAAAGCAAGACTCGTTGCTAAAGGATTCACTCAGAGAGAAGGAATCGACTACACAGAGACATTTTCTCCTGTATCTAAGAAAGATTCCCTTCGTGTAATTATGGCATTAGTTGCACATTTTGATTTGGAGTTGCACCAAATGGATGTGAAAACGGCTTTCCTTAATGGTGATCTAGAGGAAGAGGTTTACATGAAACAACCAGAAGGATTCTCCACTAGTAATGGTGAGCATTTGGTTTGTAAGCTTAATAAATCCATATATGGATTAAAACAAGCCTCCCGTCAGTGGTATTTAAAATTCCATAATGTCATCGCCTCATTTGGTTTTGAAGAGAACATTATGGATCAATGTATATACCGAAGGTTAGTGAGTAAAGTTTGTTTTCTTGTGCTATATGTGGATGACATTTTGCTTGCATCAAATGATAAGGATTTGCTATATGAGGTGAAACAATTCCTCTCGAAGAACTTTGATATGAAGGATATGGGTGAGGCATCTTATGTCATTGGCATTAAGATCCATAGGGAAAGATCTCGAGGCATTTTAGGTTTGTCTCAAGAGACCTATATCAACAAAGTTTTAGAGAGATTTCGAATGAAGGATTGTTCACCAAGTGTGGCACCCATTGTGAAGGGTGACAAATTCAGCTTAAGTCAATGCCCCAAAAATGAGCTTGAGAGGGAACAAATGAAAAACATCCCATATGCTTCAACCGTTGGAAGCTAATGTATGCTCAGGTCTGTACCAGACCTGACATTGCATTTGTTGTTGGGATGCTAGGAAGATATCAGAGTAACCCAGGTGTTGACCACTGGAGAGCTGCAAAGAAGGTGATGAGATACCTTCAAGGGACAAAGGATTACATGCTTATGTATAAACGGACTAACAATTTGGAGGTTGTTGGATACTCCGATGTAGACTTTGCTGGCTGTGTTGATTCACGAAAATCAACATTGGTTATATCTTCATGCTTGCCGGTGGAGCCGTGTCTTGGAGGAGTGCGAAGCAAACCTTGATGCTACTTCCACTATGGAAGCTGAGTTCGTATCTTGTTTTGAGGCTACATCACATGGTGTATGGTTGAAAAGTTTCATGTCTGGGCTTAGAATTGTAGATTCTGTTTCTAGGCCATTGAGATTGTATTGTGATAACTCAGCTGCTGTATTTATGGCTAAGAACAATAAGAGTGGTAGTCGAAATAAGCATATCGACATCAAATACTTAGCCATAAGAGAACGTGTTAAGGAAAAGAAAGTGGTCATTGAGCACATTAGCACTGAGTTAATGATAGCTGATCCTTTAACTAAAGGCATGCCACCAAAGAATTTTAAGGATCAAGTAGTAAGAATGGGACTTGGTTCCATGATGTAATTCTTCATTGTATATACATTTGATGTTTAATGAAACTCTTATTCAATTGATGCTTTCTCATTTGGTTGTGTACACGTTTGTTTATTCATTTTGAGAAATATCATTAAGTTTGGACCTCGAATAAACATTGGGTTTATTCATTAAGTTGTATGGGCTTGAGAAACATAGTGTATTGTAATACATGGAAGATAATACTCATCATTGGAGGACCTATCGCCATGATTTATATTTTGTTTCTTGATACTGGGATTAAATGGATAAGTGGGAGAATGTTGAAATTTCCGTCTTTATCGTGAGACATTATGCTCTAATTTGGATTAGGATATCAGTTGAGATCCTTTGCTGTTTCATCAGGAAACTTGGCTCCAAACGTGATCCATTTTCTGAACACGATCTAACCCACTATTCACGCGAGTAAATCTCGCATCCACGCCCTATCACGTTCAACAAACTCTGTGATGGGCAGAGTAATATATAAAGGAACGTGATGTTTTTGTAAAGATCCCTAAGCCTACTCTCTTAAAAATTACATCATCAAAGTAAGTGAGTAAGGTTTAGAAATGCCAGACAGAAACTAAAGAGAAAATCAGAAACAAAACTCGGTTGAATCTTGTCTTACATTCATTTCGCAATGGCTGAGGTATGTACAATTTTCGCTTCCGCTTCTATCTTATCTGTGTTCGTAAGGTTGCTGAACATGTTGATACGAATTCAAATGTCTAACATGGTCAGATTAGGATTAGGGTTCAGGGGTGGAGGGAAGACAGGGAGGAGGGGAGGTTAGTCGGGGTTGGAAGGAGACGTGCCACGGGGTCAGGACGGCCTGAGTACGGAAGGAGGTCGTTGTTCGAGTGGAGAGGACTAGTAGTTGGGATAGGTGTGCATTGTGCTTGTAGGGATGTGAGATGAAGCTAACAGTTGGGTCGGTTGGTACAGCTAGTGGAGTCAGTGAGGATGGGTTGGGTCGGTGGGAGGCCAGGGTGGGTGAGTGCTCCACGGAGGTGTTCGTAGCAGTGGCGGGTGCGATTTGAAGAAGAGTGTGGGTTCGTGATTGGGTGAGGTCTATGATAACTGGTTCAATTGGGAATGCGACAGTGGTCTCCAATGAAAGAGAGGACAAGCAGGAGCCATCTGTAGCCATGGCGATATTAGGAGGGAAGAGTCCGGTGATGTTAATGAGGGAGAGGGTGCACTGGAGTCGAGGATTATGCAGTGAAAAGAGATGAGTCCTATGAGTTGAAATAGCATGTCAAGTAGGATAAAGTAGAAAGGGATTAGGGACGTGGAACAAGCAATTTGTGTATGCTCTCATAGTGGTGTGAAGGTTAGAAGAATTGAATGTAAGAAGCGTTAGTCCTACTATTTCTTGTTTGATTTGTGAAATATGAAATCTTAAGCCTCTTGAGAGAGCCATTAGGTGGTATTTATAGAGTTTGACAATTAGTTATCACTGTCGTATCTTTTTAATGATCAATTGTCAAGACTAATAAGCATGTTGAGAAAATTAAAACTAGTTAAGTTGGTTTCAATGAGTCCTTTTTCCAGCCTATTAATCCAAAATTCTATGACCCCATCACTAATCCAATTAATTATTCAAATCAAGATAATTAGTCCAAATCATCTCTTGAAAGAGACAGTATATATATTAATATAATGAATTAGGGTTATAGCAACTTGGTATCTTGAAAGGTTAGTAACCTTGAGGTGATGTGTTCAAATTCTCATCTCTTCCAATATTTACTGGTGGAAAAATTAGATTTGGCTGTGATCAGTAATTATTGATTATTAGCTTTGATTATCACTGCCTTCTCTTCTTCTTTTTCATTTTTTTTTATAGCTTATATGGAAACCGATCTTCTCCTTTATAGAAAGAAAGATGCCGCATATACGATTGAGAAATTTTTTCATTCGCCTGCATCCTATCAATGTATGCTGGGACATTACAGGGCAATTAACCAAGATATTGGAAGGAGGGGGGAAAAAAATATTATTCTGGCATGTTATGAGCAGTAATGCACTATTTGGAAACCCAACTTAGAAGCTTGAGATTAACTTTTCCAATACAACGACGAAGCAACAACTAATGGAGAAAACTCTTTATTCAAGTTTTTACCAGACCACCCTAAAATGTATGATGAAACTTGATGAAAATTAAAAGGACTGATCACCATGTTGTCATCTTGCTTGCTGTTTGGCGTCTTCCTGAAAAAGACTGGTTTATGATCTTGACATTCTTGATCCTCCTGAGGAGATCACTTGTAAGGAAGGTGATGGTGGAAGCTTCATGCGTTCATTACCCACATTGTGCATGGCTGTTGGTTCAGGAGTAATGCTTCTGTTATCAACTTGTGACTCTCCTGAGTCTCCAAAGCTATAGGGTGAGTCTGACAATGCTGGTGAAATCTCCCGCAGGCAGCAGACTGTCCTGCCTTCTATTATATCGTTTAGTGCATCAACAACCTGCAATAGTATGAAAATGGTTTCTTGGTACGTGCTAAAGCATAGCAATAATTGAAACATGAGATATGATGTTTCAGGAAATTGCTGTGATAATTTTGCAAAATTATAAGGTTGGATCAGGGACTGTTCGACGGACCTGATCCATTGATAATCTCTTCTTTGGATCTTTGATGAGACTTTTTTCTGCTACCCTCACCATCCAATAGAGCTGGTGAACATCATGTGTATCTACTATCCTGGGATCGATTAAAGCAGGATAGTTTCTCTCTTTCAACAATGGCCGTGCCTGTAAAATGGTATGAATCATAATTAGACAAAACTTAAGTAAAGGACAAACCTGTTACTTGGTAAACCATCTTCTCCTTCACAATTCACATGATGTAAAATACCATGAGCAGGATATATATTAGTTGAGTTGAGATGATATATTAGAGCCAGAACATGAGCTGAATTAAGCTTGGATTTCTAAGCTTGAATTCCAATTGGAGTGTACTACTTTTTAGAGAAACCTATTTGGAAGCTACTTAAGTTTGCCTCAAGCATGTTTACATTACCAAATTGCTTTGTTAAATTTTAAGGTGTATAAGTGCCATAACTTTGAAATTTAAGTGTCCATATAATTTTGTTTGCAACAAGAGGCATTCACGCATGAACACATATGATATGCTTGTGTTCTAGTATCTCA